>NAJQ01000065.1:47055-70081 GCA_005059865.1 Friedmanniomyces simplex
AATGCGGAGAATACGCCTTATGCTAAGGCGGCGAATAAGCTGGAGAGGGAGATGTGGAGGAAAGTTCGGGAGGTTCCCGAGTGGAGTTATTTGGAGGTGGAGTCTTTTGAGACGACAAATAAGGTTGAGTGAGGGGGGGAGGAGGGGAAGGGAGGGAAGAGGAGGGGGGGAGAGATGGGGAACTGGGGGTTTTAGGGGTGGTTCGGAGGTGGATGGCGTATGGAATGGGTTGGTTTGGCTGGCTTTTTTTTTGGTGATACCCCTGGGTGCTTTGTGTAGGCAGTTTGATAAAGTGCGATCAGGACGAGACGCTCTTTCACCTCGACTTTGACCCCTTCATCAAGAGTCCAAAATGATTCAGCGCCTGTGGACCTGAAACCGAGGCAAATCCACGAGGAAAACGCCAGAGACACCTTCGCTACCCTCGCAAGAACACAGATATCCCCCCCGCCGCTTTCCCCTCACTCCCCTTTCCCCTCCTCCTGTACAGTCCAGCTCAATACCCGAGTATCCGGCGCCCCACACCCTCAACAACGATGCTGGCCCGGTACATCCCCCGCTCACCCAATCCTATCCCATCCCCTCTCAGCGGATCCGGAACCGACATCCAGCAAGCACCCCTTCTCCCCTCACCCCTTCTTCCTCAAATCCCGACTACCCCTCCCCCCCCCCTTCCCCCACCTCCACCGCCAGCACTCCGAGCCAAAATCGCAAACCTCAACACCACCTCCGTGCACGTCACGGCAATACTAACCCCAATCAACACGATGATAATCCACGTGATCCGCGTCATCTTCACATCCGCGATGGAATCGCTGAGAATCTCGGCGAGGTCGAGGAAGACGCGGCAGCGCTCGTTGAGGACTTGGATGCGGGGGCGGATCTCGAGGTACTCGCGGATGGCGGCGTAGAGAGGGTGGAGGGTGGGCTCGGAGTCCCAGAAGAAATTGGGGGTGTCTAGCATGTTTGAGGCTGTGCAAACGGGAGGAAGGAGAGTCAGCTGGGGTTTGGCCGGGGAGGGGGTTTGCGGGGGCTTACAGAGATTCACGTCCACTCTCCCCTCGAACAGTCGGCCGACTAGACTCACGACTTCCCGCCTGCTGAGGCCGAGTTTGCCCTTTAGCGCTAGTTGGCGGGGGACGTACTGCGCTTCGGACATAGTCCTCTGCATTCTTTCCTCGAAAAAGGAGAGTTTGGTCGACTGCGCTATGGCGTACGACATGGCCAATTTGATCATGTGGTCCGCGGTGCGGAGGGTGATCATGTCGTTGTAGATGCGGGGTTTGGAGGCATAGGGGTCGTATTGGAAGTGGAACTCTTCCGTCTCGAAGTCGTCTTCATCCAGCGGACGGGTGGTGAGGGGGAGGTTTGTGGTTGGGGGGGCGAGGGCGGCGGCTTTGAGGGAGAGGGAGGTGCTGGGGACTTTGGGGATGGTGGGGGCGGCACTCCACATGCCGGTTGAGGGCGTTTTGGGGTCGTTGGGTTGGGAGGCGGCGTTGGAGGAGAAGGTGAGATCGGCGAGGAGGTCTTTCTCTTGGTTGGGGGTGAAGTTCCATAGCACTGCGACGCCGTAGGAGAAGATGAAGAGTTCGGCGTAGTTGTAGGCGTCCGGACTTATTGTCGGTTGAGGGGAGGGGAGGCTGAGGGTCTCGCTCGTGCGTCGGTTGGGATCGTGCTCGTGCTCTTCATTCCCTTCTTTCCACCCGTTGGTGCGACGTTGCTCGTTCTCCGCGTGCTGCTGTTCCTGCTCGTGAGCTTCACGGTCCTCTTTCGCGCCTTCGCTCTCGTTTGTTGGGTTCACGTAGGGCTCCCCTTCGTGCGGCGCGCGAACGGAATACTCGTCGCTCTCCTCGTGCCAGCCCTCTCTGTACTCCCTCCGCTCGTTCGCCTCGATCTGCTCATCCAGCACGCTCCGCCCGCCGGGGTTCTTCACGACCGGCGAGCTACGCACTCTGTACCCGTCTCCTCCGCCCAACAGCGGCAGCTGGTAGACACAGTACAAGCAGTCCTCGTAGATCTTCGTCCGCGCGCCATGCTGATCCCGCACGAACTGCGCTGTACTTCTCAACCTATAACTCTGCGCAGTGCAATACGCCGTCACCCTCGCCAACTGCGCCTCCGCCGTCCGCTGGCTCTTGGGTAAGCGCTCCGCCTCGCTCTTGCCCCTGCTGCCCGCCGCTCTCCTTCGTGCTAGCGCCTCGTCCGAAGGCGGTGCACTCTCGTCTTCGTCTTCCCCGAAGCCATCCTTCTCCTCTCCGTCATGCTCCTCGCTCGTCTCGGGGAGTAAAACGAGCTTCTCACTGAGCTTACTACTCCGCGCCGGTAAATGCACGCCCGCTCCTCCACCGCTCAACGGTACGCCCACTCCTCTCAGCTTCGGGTCTAGTGGATGTCTTCCGGAAGGTGTTCGAGTATGTACGGTAGGTCTGGCACCGGGAGGACCGCGGCGCTGAGCGGAAGGGATCTCCGAGGCATATTGCAGCACGTTGTCGACGGAGATGACCCTCGTGCCTTGTCGGGTGGGCGTCGGACGTGCTGCGGCAGCAGCTTTGCTCTCGCGCGTGTCTGTTACGAGGACGGATGGGCGTGGTTTGGCGGCGCGCGGAGGAGGGGGCCCGCGAGGGCCGGCGATGGACATGATAGAGTCCCTATAGGGAAGAGGGTGTATGGAGGAGGTGTAGGGACAGTGGCGTTATTCTAGGTGAATTGGAAGTGAGTATCATGCATGAGCAGCTCTCGATGGAGCGTGAGCTCAAAGCGTCGTGCTTCCCCGATTGGGAAACGTGGGGACGCGGCCCAATCTCCAATTTATTAACTTTTTACTCGACCACATCCTTTTCCAATGATGGATCTAATCTGGAGGGAATCCTTGCAACGTACAGCCAAGAGCGCGCGATTGAAATCGAGCTGACATATACCGCCGGTACTTGCTTGACTATCCAATGCTCGTCTACAGTCATTACTCTCTCTCTCCTCCGGCCATCCTAACGTACAATCCCGTAGCTGTAGTGGTATCATAATAGCACAGATCAATCCCAAAACCGAAACCGAAAACGACCGTGCAGTTCTGTCCCTTCCTGCTGCTCTCCGGCCTCATTAGCTCCGCCAATCCATTAATCCGCCAAAGTCCAGAGAAGCACGCATATATGTTTCCTTCGTGCCCATCAACAGACTATGCCGCCCGAACGCAGATCAATCAAACGAGTGACCCAAAGCAAAAGCTTGAGTAAACGGAGTAAGCCGAAGCAGAGTATCGCGATACAGGCGCGGAGCAAAACCGGTAAAAACTCCACAAGACGGATCCAAAAGACAGACATATCCAAACCCATCAAACCCCAGGACCGCGGTATCAGCGGCCATTCCTCCCCTTGTTTGTGGGTGATGCTGATTGTACGATTGATCGATGTGCCGCGAATCCAGTAATAGCTCCTCGGGCAGTATGGCAAGTATTATCGCCTCTTCAGGCGAGTGTCCAGAGTACTGAGCACTACGCTCTCTGCACACCAGCATCCAGTTTATCGTTCCAGATGGTGATGAGGCGGTCCTTCAATACTGCCGGCTCAAATTCGACACGCTCATCCGATGCGCCGTCGTCGCCCGCTGCTGCTGCTGCTGCTGCTGGTCGAACGAAGACTGCCGCCTCACGCCAAGAGCTCCACTGCTCTCCCCATGCTGCTGCTGCTGGTGGTGGGACTGCCGAAGCACCGGAGCGTACGAGACCTGCTGATTTACGCCGGCCCCACCGCTGCTCGTTGAAGCAAAACTGGTGCTCGCGTGATCGCTGCTGTCGTCGGAGGTCGCGGGGCGGTGCTCACCAGCGGTGTGGTTGTTGCTGTTGCTAGAGCTGTCCGTGCTGAAGCTGTAGAGACTCGCTGTGGTCGCTTCACGCGAGGCCGAAATGGTCGTCGGACGATCTTCGGCGGGGAAAGGGGTGGCTGGCATGACGGAGGCGTACCGGAAAGTAGGCGGTGGCGCCATGGAAGTAGTAGTAATACCCAGACTGTGACTCGGTGCCGTACCGGTAAAGCTATCAGTGAGTCCCGGACCAGACGTAGGCGAGATATCCGGCGACCCTGCCTTGCGCGGGTGAGTGCCAACCTGGAATTGGTAGCCGAGCACGGGCTCGGAGATGGGAGCCACGGATACCTGTCGCGGGACGGGCTGAGGGTAGCGGAGACCGTCGTACTGCGTGTAGCTGCTGGGGCCGTAAATGCTCGGGGTGCAGCTGCTCGCTGTTGCCGTCGTGGTGCGGGCGGGGATAGAATCGGACCAGGGCATGGCTGTGCGGCTGTGGATACCGTGGGTGGGCGCGCGGGGCTCGCTGAATGATCCCAGGGGTCGGACTTGAGGGACCCGCTGGGTCGGATATGTTGTCGTCGGGTACCGGATGGTGTACGGAACGGGAAGCTGGCGCTCTTGAGCGGTTTGAATTGGTAGAGAGGTGTGCAACGAGCCCATGTTGAGCGGCGAGAAGGCGTCGGCAGTAACGCTGGGCAGACGAGCGGATGGCGGGGCGGTGTAGGCTGGTGCTTGCAGGCTACCGAAGCTGTATGTGGGCTGCTGCTCGTAGTAGCTCGCAGCAATGGGCGCGGAGACTGGTGCGGTCGTGCTCCACGAGCGGTAGTTCTCGATCGAGCCGTACGAGCTCGCGTAGGAGTCCTGTCGGGGGAGGGACGATGACGCATACGTGTAAGCGTCGACCGGCGAGTTCTCGTAGCCGTCGTAGTTGTCCATCCACGAGGAGCGGGTGTGGAGCGTCGGCAGCGATGGGCGCGAGGGCAGGTAGTGCCCCTGGTTCCAGCCGGAGGACGAAGCCGTATCAGCACTATAGGTACCACCTGCGGAGATGCTGCCGGCGCTGCTCGCTGGAGGGTAAGCTTCGACTCCAGTGTTGAGGCCCACGGTCGTGCTGCCGACCTGGGGCGAGTCAGTAAGTGGGATCGCGTAATCGCCATCTCCGCGACGTACCCTGATGAAGTTACACGCGTTCACGTCAGTCCCGGATGCTCTACAAGCTTGACATCCGCTGCCATCTCCAGGATCCCCAGAGCACTTGATCTTCCGCCTCCGGCAACGTGAGCACTGTAGCCTGTCAGCGTGACTCCTGAGAAGGTACTGCTCGCATTCGTACCGCAACAGCAATGCGTCTCCGACTACCCGCCGGTCCAGCTTCGAGCTCCGGCTCCTGAATCATCGCCCGCGTGACCGGCCGGCCAATGTAATCCGCTCGCACCTCCTGGCGTGGTTGATCGTAGTAGCTATACGGGCTCGGGCGGTCGTAGTATCCCGCCGTGGACTGCGAGCGATGCAGCGGTCGATGGAAGGGGTCGTACTCTCCGCCTCCGCCGTAGTATGGCTGCGTCGCCATCATATTGCGCGTCATCGGGAGCGGAAGTCTGCAGACTCATGGGAAGGGCCACCAAGCATGAGAGCGACGGGAGAAGGACGAGCAGTAGGCCGCTAATGATAGTCCGGGCGAGAAAGAAGGGTAACAGTGCCTTATCCAAAGGGGTCAGAAACAAGAAGGTGCGGTGAATGAATCTCTGAAACGAAGGATGCTTGACAAGTAATGGGAGCAAGCCTGGGATGCCGACCGCTTTCAAGCAAACACTTCGACTCAGGGGACTTGGCGGTGATGTGTTTGCGGTGACACCAGCTGTCTCAAGAGAGCGTAAGCCCAGCCAGGCTATGGTGAAGCTCGTTATACCAGCAGCGGCCGTCTAGCCTATCATTTCGACGCAGCGTCCCCAGAGACCGGATGCTTGGCTGCCGTTGGGTCGTGCTGAAGGAATGGATGTTCTAGTTGATGCGATTCTCACCGAATCGATGTGATGTCGGGCAGCTACGGCTGGTACCCGTTAGTCCGCGGATGGCAGCAGGTGCGCAATACGCACGATCCCCGAACCAGGACCTGAGGCGCACAGCAGAGGTCATCGGTCATCAAACGCGTGTGCTGTACCTATCGATCGTTCCAGTTGGATGGTGGTTGCATGTTTACCTGTCATATGCTGTGAGCCAACAGCGAAGCGGGAGACGAGCAGCCAGCTTCCGATACATGGAGCTCGTCCCTAAGAGCGATGCATGGAGCGAGTGTAAGTGTGTCTTTTGATATGCCCAGCTAGCCTCCAGCAATGAAAATAGGCCGAGGATAGAGCTTGAGAGGATGTCTCGCAGTGCGACCTGTCATGAAGCCGTATCTGGCAACGAGTGCACATCTTGGTTTGGTGTCGTCTAGGCCGCGCAAGCAAATCGGCCGTGGTTTTGTAATTCGATCCAAAGGCATTGATGGTTGTTGTAAGGAATTTGAAGCTCTGGATACAAGACAGCGTTGTTAGCAGTGTATCGGCGGTCCCGCTTAGCTCATTGTTCGCATCGATGGCGATTGACGAGAACTGCCAACGTTGGAGACACCTGGATGTCTCTTCGCAACCTCCACGACCCAGGTCAGCGGGTCCTTCGGGGAGACAGCTCCCAACTCACCTCTCAGGCGCACAGTCAGTCGACCACTTACCCTGATGCGAGCTTTCGAGCTTGACAGGCAGGCAGGCCGTTCGAAAGGGCTTCTTTGCCTTCTAAACGCTCATGGCGCAATTCTCGGATGCGTGCGTCGCTTCTTTGCACAAGGCAGGTTCGCGAGCGGGGTGTGCATCTCTCCTGAGCGCTCGAGCAGGCCGACGTGAAACCACGGGACGGGACCTGGCATGAGCCGGGGTTGTGTCACAGCCACAGCGCTCGATGCTCTGCTTGTCAGCAAGTCATGTATCCTCGCGCTTATCTCGAACTTCAGCAGAGAAGTCACAGTATGATTGATATCAGATGGACGGACGGCCCAGCAATGGAACATCCTGAAGCGGCCGCAGGAGAATCCAGATCTGCAATCGCGTGCAGCAGGACGGGGGAACCCCAGCATCTGTGAGAGACAGACCCAGGGTGGGACAACTCGGCGCAACCGGATAATGGTAAAGCTTTGGCGATTGAGACGATAGCACGAGTCCAGAATGCCAAATCTTGTTCTCTCTGGATTGCTGCTGGACATCGAGGGCGATATACCGCTCAATGTCGATGTTTTCGAACGTGGTGTATCGGATGAGCGTCATGAACAGCAGACTGCCTCGCCACCCTCCGTGTCTGACGTGCATCGCTTGCGCTGAGGAGCGTATTGGTTCGATGCGCGTCCAGCTGCAAGCCATGAAGCCCGACTGGCAGGGGGAGGCAGTGTCGGTACCGCCAACGTTGTTCTGAGGCTTACGGTACGAGAATGATGACGGACCGTTATAGCGCGTTGATGCCATGGCCGCACTACACGATCAGCGCTTCCTGCCCGCGGAGTACACTATACGGGTGCGGTACTGATGAAGGCGTGGTATCAAACAGGGCGCCAGAATAAGATCGCGCCACGCGAATGCATGTACCTTCGCATGCACGATGTACATGTACATGTACATGTACTGTTTCGGGGATACATGTAGACCAGACAGTGGCGACAGGAGTGACGTTACGGTTCGGGCCGGCTGAACGGCGAGCCCCGCAAACAACCAGCGGGATGCGCCGATGCGTGCCACTTCTGCACATCTCTCTTCCTTCTGCACCTTCGTACCGCACGGCCTGCCTTTCGAGCACCTCGCTTATGAGTACCGCAACAAGCCCACCCTACTACGCCTCTCGACACGTCGCCCGGCAGTCCACCCCGCGGGCTCAACACCATGTCGGTCTTGCTGGAGACCTCCGCGGGTGACATCACCCTCGACCTACTGGTCAAGGAGGCGCCGGTGTGTTGCGAAAAGTGAGCAATACCACCCTACCCCTACTCTCCCCTCGCTATCGCAGTACTGCGCGCGCACTCGTTTCCAGGCTGATCGGTATGCTAAGACTCGGGCGCCGGCCCACAGCTTCCTAAAGCTATGCAAGATCAAGTACTACAACTACTCGCCCATATATCACGTGCAGCCCAACTTCTCCTTCCAGACTGGCGATCCGATAGGTCCCGAGGCCAAGGACAGTGATGGCGGGACGTCGATATGGGGTCTGCCGGACGGTGCGACCAAGCGGGCTTCACGACCTGACAACGCGGCTTTCCGACCCGAATTCGCGAGCAAGAGAAAGCACGCCGAGCGAGGGACCGTGAGCATGGCTACGACAGTTTCAAAAACAAATCCCGATGAGCGCCTAGCGGGGAGTCAGTTCATCATCACGCTGGGCGACAACATCGAGCAGCTGGACGGCAAAGCAGCTATCTTCGGCGAAGTTGCAGAAGGATTCGATGCTCTGGAGAAGATCAACTCCGCCTTCATCGACCAGGCTGGCCGACCATTGCAGGATATCCGCATCCTACACACGATCGTGCTGGATGACCCATACGACGACCCGCCTGGGGTCACTGAGCCGCCTTCAAGTCCGGTGCCCTCCGCCGAGCAGCGCGCAACCGTGCGCATAGCATACGACGAGGTCCTCGAGGAGCAGAACGACGCAGAGCAGATGGAGAAGCTACGCCGCGAGCGAGAAGCACGGGCTCAGGCACTGACACTTGAGCTCATCGGCGATCTACCGTTCGCGGATGTGACGCCTCCGGAGCAGATCCTGTTCGTCTGCAAGCTGAACCCGGTGACACGTGACGAGGATCTCGAGCTAATCTTCTCCCGCTTCGGCAAGATCCTGTCGTGCGAGGTCATCAGGGACCGTAAGACTGGTGACAGCCTGCAGTACGCTTTCATTGAGTTCGCCACCAAGGAAGACTGTGAACGTGCGTACTTCAAGATGCAGGGTGTGCTGATTGACGATCATCGCATCCACGTCGATTTCTCGCAGAGCGTGTCCAAGTTGTCGAACGACTGGCGAAGCTCGACCAACTCGAAGACGGCGAGATCCAAGGGAGGCTTTGGTGGTTTCGACAGCTTGGAGAAACGGAGGCAATATCGTGGGGCAGAGGGTGGCAGGGAGAGGTCTGATGGGTATGATTATGTTTTTGACAAGAGGGAGCGGCGGCGTGCAGGGCAAGAGGATGACGGTGGGCATGAGCGGGATTCGCGCAAGCAACGGCCGAGAAGCCGAAGTCCTGAGCGTCGAGAGCGGGTTGAGCGCCACCGGGACGGTGATGGAGATGGACGCCGGGAAGAGAGGCGGTATCGGAGTCGTGACAGGTATCGAGATGACCATGAGCGCTCGCGTCGATAAGCATTGGGCCGGGAATCGAAAGGGGCAAAAGCGGCTCGATTGCGAACGCTTGCTGCCATGTGACAATCGCGCTGGCCGGACGCGACATTTTTTCCGGCATGAGATCAACTAGTCGGTGGTAGAGACCACCAATGTGTGCTCGCGGCGCGGAGGGCGGGCTAACGCTAAGGCGATATACCCACCCGTCAACAACGGCGCCGGTGATGCCGTAGCAAGCAGGAAGCGCCAAATACATCGTGCTTGCCTCTTCGATCTCCATCCGCCGAGCTACCTTTCACGCCTCGAATCGCAAAGAAGCCTCGACTGTTCCACTGGCGAACATTCACACGACGGACAATGCGATGCGTGACTTGGGGGTGCATGGACCATGTGAATGCTTCTTTATCCGTTTGTTGTCCGCTCGGGATGTAGGCACGATGCAATCACAACACCTGCCGCACGGGCTCCTTTGTCACTCATGACTTCTTCTTCCGGCGGCTCAATGACCCAACTCCTCCATCCTCCATCCTCCATCAAACACTTGTCAACTCCGACCGAGTGACAGTACCCAAACCTCCCGACCGCCGACCCTCGACACAGCTATCCGTGCCGCACACGCAATCGCCCCCAAAAAACCAATCCTCACAATGACCGGCTCCAACAAAGTCCTCGTCTACCACTACCGCCACAACGGCTCCCCCATAATCAAAGATGGCCTAGCCACCATCAAGCAAGAAGAACTAGACCAGATCCTCCGAGACCGTAAGTCCAATCCTACGTTACTATACGCAGAGCACATGTACGCAGTTCGAGCCCACCACCTCACTGACTCCCTCTCAAAAAGATCCAACCCTCCACTCGAAGTCGAAGAGGATCCCGCGCGGCGTCATGGCCGTCGAGATCCTGCAGCGCGACCTCCTCACCCCTGCTCAGGCGACGAGGTTCGATCGGTACCCGAACGCGGACGCGAATGTGGCGGGGTTGACGCTGCCGTTGTATGTGGTGCTGGGGAGCGCGTTCGCGGGGAAGTACGCCGAGTTGGTGATTTTGAGCACGAAGGTATGAGTTTGCATCAGAAGAGGAGGGGGAGAGGAGGAGGGGGGGGAGTAGCTGATCAGAGATGCGCAATGAGGCATGGGTGAGGGGTGAGAGAGGGGCTCGGGAAGCAGGAAATGATCTTGCATTGGGGGTCCATCTAGGAATGGCTATCTAGCCAGAGTCCACAGCACCCCCTGTAAGATTCTCGTTTCGTATTCGTCTCCCAAACACCGTGCTAAGCAAGCGACTGGGTAGAATATGAGAATATGAGCACCCGACTTCGTACTGTCCTCCGAAGAAGTGCGCAACCCAGTCGTGCTCACAGATGTCTGTCGATGGGATCATAGTACCTAAATACCTCCTCCCCCGTAACACCAGGAGCCTTCCACGTACTCACCCCGCTCGGCCGATCGTACGTCTCGAAACTATTCGCCAGCCTCTTCCCTCCCCCGCCGGGCAAGTCGACGACGAACGACGGCGTCATGAAACCCGCTATCGTGCCCCGGATCTGCCTCTCCAGCTCCAGGATGGTGGAGAGCGGTGTCCGCAGGTCCTCCACGCCTTGCACCATGTCCGATTGGTAGACATAGTAGGGCTGGATATTCAGGTCGGCGAGGCGGCGGATGAGCGCGGACATGGTCGCGACGTCGTCGTTGACGCCGCGCAGCAGAACGGTCTGGTTGCGGACCGTGACGCCGCGCGCGAAGAGGTGGCGCGCGGCGAGCTCCGTGATCCAGGTGCACTCGTTCGGAGTGTTGAAGTGCGTGTGCATCGCCACTTGCTTGCCGAGCGCGCGGCCTTTGTCGCTGAGCGCGACGAAGGCCCCGACCCATCCGTCTGTGTTGTCGAGGATGCGGATGGGATTGACGGCCAGCCCTTTCGTGGCGAAGCGGAAGCGCTTGATGTGTGGGATGGAGAGTAGGCGGTCGCCGAGGAGTCGAAGGTGGTCGGCGGTTAGGTAGTACGAGTCGCCGCCTGACACGACGACGTCCTGGATGGCCGGCGTCTTCTCGATGTGCTCGAACATTGCCTCCCAGCGGCGTCTGCTCGGCTTCATGGATGTCTTGGTGACGGACTCGGTATCCCCGCCGACGGCGTAGGAGCGGGTGCAGAACCGGCAGTAGACTGGGCAGACCGATGTTGCTGTTATTTCTCAAACGTTAGCAGTGGTCACGCAGATGCGAGTACCATCTCACTTGCCAAGGAACAAGACCTTCTCCGGGTACCGATGCACCAGTCCTGGCACCGGCGAGTCGTCCGTCTCGTGCAACGAGTCCAGGCTCAGCTGTGGGTGATCTTGTACAATGGCCGACGCCAGCGGAACGAACTGCTTGCGGATGGGATCATCGAGCGGATCCGACCAGTCGGCAACGCTGAGGATGTGCGGTGTCAGGCGAACTGCCATTGGCGCCACCCTCATGCCTTCCTCGACGTCGCGGAGGAAGTCTTCGCGACTTCTGACCGAATGCAGCCTCTCGTCGATGCGTGAAGCTGGGATCTTAGCCGGGAGAACTGCAGAGAGGAAATCCAGCAGTTTGCTTTTCCGCTCCACCGTGTTGGCTACCTTCTTGTCGTCAGCTTGTACGATTTCACATCGCTTGATCGCTCTGCGTACTGACCTGCCACCTGTAGCTCATGAATTCGGCTTCCGACACATTCTCCCACGCCTTGATCTTTCGCCAGTATGGATCTCCACCGCCTCCTGTCGAGGGCAAGTCATTGCGGGACTTCAACGCCGCACCCATGATGTTGCCCTTGGATTTTATTGTGGTGTCTGCGTCGTTTACGATTGGCCGAGCTTGCTGCGTAACGTATAGTCGCACGTTCTCGATTGGATCCTGTCCGCGCACTCGGCCGTGGCTGCGGAACGGTGATCGGTTCGACGAGACTCGAGGATGCCGGATGCTCGTTCGAGTTTGCGACGAGATCGACTCGCTGCTTCGAAGCAAAGAGCGATGCATGATCGCTTAGCGTTCGTTGGGGGTTTCGACAGGTGTCCGGTATTGGGCATATATCAGTTGCGTAAGCTCATAGTATTGTTTCAACGATTGAAAATTCTTCGTGTAAAGAACGAGGGTGCGAATAGAGAAAAGTAGCGCCAAACCTTCATGTGCGTGGCATGTGATTATAGGCAGTGAATTGTGAATGTTTGAAGCAGTGTGAAAGGGAGATCACCGTTCAACACGTTGTCATGACAGGTTTCCAATAGTGCCGTTGACTCTTCCCACGATGTGGTGTGAGATGTGAGATCGAGATGCTGGACCAGATGAGCGGCCTCGCTACCTTTGTATGTCGGTCTGCTATCTTTGGTGATCCTTCTGGAAGATCGCTCGCGCTGCAGGGAAGGTGCTCGAAGCGTCCACATCATGGCCAGCTAAGGGCAAGATGGCCGGCCGAGAGTCGACACCTACGTGTGCTTCAAAGACAGGATCGAATGCTAGACGGCCATCGGGGGTAGCACGAGTTGCCTACATGGCAATGCAGACTCGGAAACGCAGGATGTCACGTAGTCGTCAGCTCGGGAGCGGCGTGCGACTCTGCGTGGCCGGCATGCCGCTACCGAGGCGCCGTCTGCGGTCTATCAATGCCGTCAGATGCTGCTCGTTCGTAATGAGATGATTTGTTGCGGGTGCGGTGGACATCACCTCGGAGACAGCGTACCGGTGGTTCCGACACCATGCATGATGTACTTCAATACTTCGCCACTCTCCATCATCATGGTGATGGACGTATGCAAGCAGCCTTACTGCGCGGGCGGTCTTCCTCCATCGCCACGCAAGATAGTCAGTACTAAGAAGAAGCGGGTCCAGTCACTACCGTGACCTCACAGAGCCCACGTCTGCTGTTCGCTTGCTCATCGTACGTCTCCTTGACACATCTGTTGAAGACGTAGCTGACCGCTTCGCGTGGTAGTGTGGGTAGCGGCCTCGGGATCGACTGGACTGCAACCGCATCGATGAGGGTATTACCAAGCAATCGACACTTCAAGCCGACGATTCAAAAGCCAAGAGGCCGAGACTCTTACTGCGAATGAATTGCCAGTGGCACCTTACTCAGGACGTGTCGCACGCACTCCCTCTGCGTGCACACCGGACTTGGGCGGGACACCGCAGGGACACGGCTATCGCACCAGCCCTCCAGCGCCGTCGGGGAGACCACTTCCACCGAGCCGGAAATAAGGACGCTCAGGACGCTGCGTAGTCGGCAATAATTTCTACGCGAGGAAGCCACTCCGGCATACTGTGGACCACACCCCACCGCATCCGTGAAGTCGTTCGGCTAGTATTGTTGAGCATGTATCCCCAAGCGATAGCCGGTGGCCGAGGGTCGCTGAATCGCCAATCGGAGGCGTGAGGGCCCAGTCTCCTGCCAGAGAGTACGAGGAAACCGACACTACACCTCCTAGCTCGCCGGCCAAGGTGTCGCGTTAGTCCTGGCTCTCGCCGTAGCGACAAGCGTGGAGCACGTGGAACCGATGCAGGGTCCGCGATACTGCATGCTGCAGCTGTCGTGTAACCTGTGGATGGAGGACCAACGCCATGGCTGAATATGACCTCGAAGATCTCTTGGCCGCTGCTAGGCCAACCTCGGAGTCGCAAGAGGTTAGCAAGCGGTGAGCGGCGGTGGTCAATCGCGGCAACGGCGGACGACACCACCAGAATCGAGGTGTTTGGTGCAGTCCCCACAGCAGAGCGTTCTCACCTGTTATTATAGTAACTTGTGGCCCAGGAAAACGCTTGGACGTAGACTAGCAGGTGCGGGCCCGGATGCTACGGGCGGATACGAGTGCTGATTACAGTACTCCAATCCAGGGGTTTCCAATGGCGACGAAGATGCTGTCCGGTGCTCAACAACAATGAGGGATCCAGGATGTGTCCCTTGGTGGCTGACTGATGAGGCGGTCAGTACATAGTGCAGGTGAGGTCCGGACGTAACCGAGCAGCACAAAACAACCACGGCTTGGCGGGCTAGTCCACGGACCAGAACGTCTCAACACGTATACAATAATGAGAGTCGAAAAGACGGACCTTGCAAGTTGAAAGTGGCAGAAGCCTATGGGGATACTGATACTGAGGGACAAGTCGTCCAGTCCAGGCCAAGCATTTCCTGCTCCGTACCGTAAACGGGCGGGCATAACAGAGTGGATCAAGCGACGCGCGCGCTAGTAATAATAATGTGGAACGCTTCAGCGAACCTGCGCATGCGATGCACATATATCACCTGGCACATGTACATGTAGGCAAGACGACAAGATAGCCATACGATCCGAGAGTGCCCGAATGCGACATAGCTCCGCCCACTCTAGTGATGTGGCTTTTTCCATTGATCTCCAAACGCCAGGCTACGGTACCTTTATCATGAATTCATCTCACCATCAAACACTGCTCCCGTCCAACGTACCCCGGACAACCCCATCACCAGCCCCCGGGCATCGGCGAGCTACTCCCACTCTCCCGTTTCCGAGCCTCCTCGACTTTTGCCCACGGGTTCGGCATACGCTCTTCCTCCTCTTCTTCTTCCTGATCATCATCGGCATCATCAAGTCTCACATCATCCATGCCCTCCCGGACCTTACGCACCCCATCATCCCCCAGGCCCTCCCCCTCAGCAACCGAGTCCCGCCCCTGCTCAGCCCGCACAGAACCCGACGTACCACCCACCTCCGCCTCCGCCTCCCTCTCCAGCGTCGGACTCCCCGCCTCCCGCCCCGTAGCACCCACTGGTGAAGCATCCACAACCAGCGGCCCCGTCCGCTGCGGATTCCGCGGCGGCAGCACGGGCGGCGGGCCCCGCTTCGGCACATTCACCACTCGCACTCTGGACAGGACCTGCGGGGAGGCGGGCTGCGCGGTTTGGATCGAATGCACGACCGGCTCCTCACCCTCGATAATGTGAACATCATCGTCGTCGTCGTGTTCTCCTTCGTGGTCGTGGTCGTCATGGTTCGCGCCATCCAGGACTGGTGGTGTATGCGGCGGGGTGGAGTACCCGTTCGCGCGGCTGGCGTTACGGGGTTCTTTCCGCGGGGGCGAGGTGGAGAGGACGCCGTTCTCGGGGACGTCGGGCATATGTGAGCTGCCTCGGCTGCTGCGGCGGCTGATGCCGCTTTTGGTGCTCTCGCGACTGGGGCTCTGCGGGTCGTTGATGGGGAGGTCCGTTTGGGTGGCTGTGTCGGTGTACAAGCTCGGTGGTTTGCTCGGGGGAGCCTTGTCCATGCTGTTGCGGAGACTGCTGGGCGATTTCATCTCGTTCGCGAATGCGCTGGCTCTCCAGCTGTTGCGGCCGCTCGCCGAACGCGCTAGGTCTTGGCTGTTGCGCTGGTAGACCTGATGTACCGGGCTGGTAGGGGAGGGGTTGAAGCTGAACTCCTCCCAACTCGCCCGCTTGTGCGTGCCGGCCTCCTTCAAACCCAGACCCTCTTTCTCGAGTGCAAGCACACCGTACGGATCCGGATCTTCTTTCGCGGGCACACCAAACATATGACCATCGTCTATCACATAGTCTCCCGGAGGCGGCTCGGTAGGCAGCGCGCTCTCGTCGAAATTGGAGTCTCCCTGAGCAGCTTTGATAGTCTCCATCAGCCGTCGTACCTCGTAAGGCGGATGACGGACCTTGCCGGCCAGGATCTCCTTGACGGGATACCTGTGCCCGTAGAAGCGCTCGTTCTCGTCGGCCCGCTCGATGATGACCGTGCCGTCTATCTGCACTCCGGCATAGAAGCCGCGGCTCTTCAGGTAGGTGAAGATGGGAGCCTGTCGCTTGTGGAGTTCCGTTTCGAGTAGAGCGCCTGCTCCGACGGGTCCGGCGACGACACTGACCTCGCCACCGAGTGTACATCGGATATTCGTGAAGGCTTGCATTGCCTTCTCCGAGTTGATCACCACGACACAGTCGTAGATGTCCACACCCACGAGGAAGCCTAGACCTGCTGTATGTAGGAGGATGCCCGACGGAGGGGACCAGGAGCCGTCAGGGAGTCGTCCAACGAGTACACCCGATCCTCCGGCTCCAGAGACCCAGAGACCTGTTCGCATAGTAGTGAAGATGGCCAGACCTTTCGCGTTGCGGATCACACTCTCGGGTATCTTCTTGATCACTTTCTGCTTCTGCTTCGGTCCATCCTGAGGCTGCCGCTCCTCCTCGGCGTAGAAGCCATCCTCTGCGCAAAAACGTCAGCAACGATGGTAGCACCAAGTCGCACCGCTATAAACTTACTGCAGAAGCTCTTCAGAATGCGCGCGGCCTTGTCACTCTCCTTGTCCATCGTCGTTCTACTTCCTGTCAGCGAGCGTCCCAACCTCAGATCAGCACAATCCGACTTACGGCCAAAACGCCTCGCTCCCCAGCTTGTTGCTCAACTTATTGACCGGCGCTCCGAGCTTGTCCAATGCCTTCCAACTGGCGTCGAACCCTTTCTTGCCCCCCGTCCTCACCCGTTCCCAAAGCGATGTTTGCGCCATCTCGCCAATGGTGTGTCCCTCTGTTCGACCAGCAGACTACCTCCCAAGAATGATGTACAGTCTTCACAATCGCATAGCAGACAGCTCGTCAGTCAGTCAGTCCTGCTCTTCACCTGCAACCCAGCGATCCTCGCTCGCCCTTCAGTCGTGGAACCACACAACAACTACTGGGTAGTCGTCCGTTGTTTGCGAAGCACAGCGTGCGCATCCGCGCATAATCAGACGCCAGAATCAAGACGGCGTGCCTGAGCAGCCGCTGCCCGCCGCGTACGTATGTATGCAGGCTGAGCGGAGTCGCCGGCTAGCAACCAGCCTTATTGCTCTCGCAAGCACAGCGCACAAGCGAGCGTCTGCCTGTCTGTCTCGCTGCTGGTGACGTACGCTCGCCGTTGCGCTCCGCGTGAGGTTGCAGGGACCAAGGGTTGGTCAGCAGCATTCACGAGTCACGACATATCGGGCAAAGACTTTGGCAGTGAGACGCGCTGGTGGACGAACGACAACGACGACGACGACAACCGCTGCTGATCGAGGACTGTTCATCACGCTCCAGCTGAGTCTCATGTACCGTACATGTACCTACGCACCCTGCTCGCCCCGGCATACGGCTGAGAGCATGCTTCGATCTCTCTCAGCCCCGATGTGGCGTCTGCCAAACACCGACGCCAACGCGAAGGGATGGGGCGCCCGCGGGATGTAATGGAGACTCATCCGGAAGAGTACCCCATAACCGAGTGAATGCATCCAGACAGGCCAGACTTACGCACATCCAGAGAATGGCAGCATCCAACCGTCGTCGCAGCGACTTCTCCTTCGACCGGTCAAACGACATTCACCCCCAAAGGCCCACTGAAGCATATCTCCGCCTCGATCATACCCGCCTAGATGCAAAGGGAGTATCTACGCTCTCCCCTCCCACCCTCATCGACGCGACCCTGAACGCCATCTGAGCTTGGTATTGCATCGCTGGCCAGAAAGCTCAGTTCTCAGAGCCGCAGTTTGTCTGGGACTCCCCACACAGTGTATCAGTCATCTTCGCTCGCCTCTTGCCATTTCGCGGCGAGATTGAGCTTGTTGCAGCGCAGCAGCCCTGGCACAGGCATCTGATCACCAATGGCGAGGTTACCGATCCCGCTCTTCACCCAGAAGCCTACTACATGTCGACGGACTCGTCCTGGAAGGGAGATCTGCTACTTTGTGTGCAGCCAGACTGTCGCCGTGAAGGCCTCGGGTCGTTTCTTGGTGAGAATATCGTTTCACATCATCTGGATAAGGGCATCCACAAACTGATCGCAGACCATCCTATCGAGGACCACTGGTGGATACTGGCAAGTGAGTAAATTCTTCGCGGAGTCGTTCCTTTCTGGCGTTACATGATGACAGCAGCTGGGGCCATATGACCTCGCTCAACCGACATCTGGTCGAGCATGCTTACAAGCCAGCTTCACTTCTCAATAATCTCTGATTGTCATTCGTTGGACTATCTACCCTGCCTGCGCGCTAAGCTGTCGTTCGGCTACTGACTTCCCAGTGCACTAGATACCCCATCGTCTCCGACGAGATGCGTCTTCGAAGGAGACCGTATCGGCATCCGCTTTGGAGAAAAAAGCAGCGCTCTCACGAGGAAGCTGATAATATCGAGGATTTTGCGTTCTCGCCATCTTCACGCTTGACATCCTCCTGACGCGATTTGCGTATCCCCATCTTCGCTATTGGGCTCTCGAGCTGGAGCGTAGTTAGCTAAGCACGTATAACACACCGTTGTTCGACGAGTACACTGACCACCTTGTCGTAGTCGTGGAACGTGAGCGCAGACACCCGGCCGATCTCCACGTCTCGCATTCCCCTCGGTCTCATCTCCTCGTCGTACCCGAGGATAGCCTCTCGCCACCCGTCAGCAGAAGCGCCCGCCTTGACAAGCCGCTCCGTCAACTGCGCAGCATCCTCCAAACCATTGTTGAGCCCCTGACCGCGGAATGGAGGCATGCTATGAGCCGCATCACCTGCGCAAGTAACTTTGCCCGCCAATGGCGAGCTGGACCAATCGACCGGTCTCCACAGCGTGACCCGATCAATGCCGAAAGTGGCGTCCGCGGGTATACTACTCAAGATGGTTCGCCAAGGCTCTGCATACTCTGCACTCTTGCTTTTCAGCCAACTCGTCCGCTTCTCCTGCGTATCGAGCTCCTCGGACCCGGGAGGTCCCTGCCAGGTGAAGAGACTCTGAAACAACCAGCTCGCCGCATCCGATGGATCTTTGACGTTCTGGACACGCATCATATACATCCACCCCTTCGGATGAATACAGTTGAAGAAGATGGGATGTTGCGAGCGGATCAGCCGCGCGGTCTCAGCGTCGAAGTTGGCCGGGAAATTGAACATGTTGATGTCCATGTAAGAAACTCGAGCGGCATCTTTACCTACGAGCATCTCGCGGACCACGGATTTGGCGCCATCGCATCCAACGACGAGGTCAGCGGTAATGCTCCCGCCGTCTTCGAAGTAGGCCGTGACGCGGGAGCCTCGCTCCTCGATTCGGTCTAAGCGCCTGCCATACTGCTGACGGTAAGCTGTGGCATACACAGTCCAATCTGGCATGCGTGGTTTTCACCCACCTTGATATCAAGCCCCTCACTAAACAGCCTCCTCATCTTACTCCGACTAACACTCATAGCATTCGCGGCCGGAGTCTTGAAAAGCGGCTCCCCGGTGTGACCGGCATAGTGCACCAAATCCGCGTCCTCCTCCGCCGGTCTGTAGTACGGGTCGCAGCACGCCTCGTGGATGCGCTCGCGCAGCTCGGGCGGGAGGACGCGGGCGATGGCTTCGGAGGCCCAGTGCAGCGTCATGCCCCATTCTCTCGGCCGGGTTTTGTAGCGCTCGCCCAAGTCGCGTTCGCAGATTATGGCGTTGATTCCGGCCTGTGATCGATTCACCGTGGCGTGATCAGCAGCCGATAATGGAGGCTTCGGCAGGGGGAGAAGAGTACCTGCTTTAGCCCTTGAGCGAGGAGGAGGCCGGTGGTACCCGCACCGATGATAAGGACCTCCATAATGCTCGCAATGCGATTGTAGCAGACTGTTGAAAGATCGGGTGTTGTGCGGGAGGCGACGGACTTCTCGCCTGCGTCTAATCCTTACCGAACGAGAATAGTCCGAGTATTCGATGGACAGCCTGTGAGCACGATAGCTCCAGGTTGTAGGTTTTAGGTACGTGGGCTATGCTGTGGACGGGACGTAACGTGCAAGGTACTAATATGGCTGCGACGAGGACCCCGTCAATGCTATAGACCCTTACTGAAAGTATAATAATGGGTCCAGCGGCTATCTCGTCCAAGCACGCCCTTTATCGGGCTTTCCACGCTGCGAGAGAGCATCTCCTCCGGACAGCGCATAGCTCTCGAGTACATGTAGCCAGCTCCCACTCGCTCGCTTGTAGCGGGCCTTGCAGCCGTGGAGGTCCGCACTGCAGGTCCATCGCAAGCGAGTGCAGCAAAAGCTGCAGCTCTGCCATGCATGAAACCCCTCGGAACGTCTTCTACAAAAAGCACAACGGGGCAGGGTTTCATCCGGACAGAACTCGCGGCTCAAGCCAAAGCGAGGTCGCCTCGTCCATGGGGGAAATATTGACGTCCACGCTGTCGCCGTAAAGAGACGCAAGTAAATACGCGGGCTGGTACTGGCGGCCTCGAGACTATCACCAGCCAATCCCTCCCGACCAACCCCTAGCAACTTCCTGCGCCAGCGCCACCCGCACCAGCATCACCACCTCCCTTGCTCCAACATCCTCCCCAGCTGCAGCGCCCCCAATACCATCGAGACCTTTCCGCCAATCCCACCCCCTCATAATCTTCCCTACACCGTTCGCCCCCAACTCCGACCGTGACCGCGACAGCGCCATAGTAGACGAAGCCAGCAAATCCCAACTACTCCCCCCAAAACCCCCTTCCCCAGCCGAGCTCCGACTCCGACTCATCTCCCCCCTCGACTTCCTCATACTTCCCACCCTGCCACCACTCCCACCCCCGTCTACCTCCTCCCTATAAACCCCCAAACTCGCCCCCAACAACCCCCCCGCATCCCCCCTCACCCTTGAACCCCCCGTCTCAAAATCCTCCACCACGCGCAGCAAAAGGAACACCTGCTCCCGACTAAGAACCCGCTTCGTCTGCCCCAATAACGGCAGAGTCTCCCCCAGAAGCGCCAAGAGCCCCTCGACAGGGACGACGGATTCGGTCTCGGGATCGTAGAGCCCACCGCGGATGCAATCGGAAGCGCTGGTCAGTACGGCGAGGAGGGCGGTTGCAGCTTCTCTTGCGCGGTCGAGGGGGCGGAGGGGGGGTTTCACACCCGAGGGCAGATTGATTTCCTGGTCGCGGAGCTCGTAGAACCGGCGTAGCGTCGCGTACCCGCTGAGGTGTGAGGCGAGTAGATTTGCGGCGTCGGCGTCCGTGCGCGCGAGAGCGACGAGAGCAGCGCGGGGCCCGCTGAGTAGGGAGGCGAGGTGCGGATCTAGATCTGCTTGCGTGGGGATGGCGGCTGAGTGGATGAGGCAGAGGGAGGTGAGGAGGGCGAGGGTGCTTTTCAGTTTTGCGGGGGCGTGGGCGCGGGCGTGGTAGATGAGGGCCGGGCCGTAGGAGTGGGTGGTGGACGCGAGATGGTCTGCGTAGCGCTGTTTGATTGGGGTATTGTCAGTTTGCTGGCTCGATAGAGTGGTAAGAGTGTGTGTTAACGTACCTCTGCGATTCCCCTCGCCTGCTCCACCAGCTCCAGCTCTTGACACGCCAGCAAGATCCTGTCCACTCTCGCCTCGTCACTCAACTCAATCCGATCGAGCAACTCGCCGATCTTCCTCTCACCCTCCATCTCGTCGTCCATGCGCCCCAAAACAGCAACAGCCAACTCCCATCCCTCACGCTCGGTCTTGCCATCCCTACTTCTCAACACGTCCTTCTCAGCCAACGCATCAGCAAACTCGCTCAACACATCATCCCGCACCACTTCGCCCGGCTGCTGTCTCTGCGCTGCTCCGGGCCCATGACTCAGCACCATGAGGTCCTCGCTGTTGAAACCCTGCTGAAGCAGTCCTCGACTCCGAGGTCGAGCCTTCGGCAACCAGCCCGCTAAAGCTGCTACTTCCACGACCGCGTCCGTGATCGGCAGACTCCACGTACGGAGCATGCGGATGACGCTTTCCACGCCATCCGACAAGACACATCCCAGTCCGACTTGTATCGGGTCCATGGTCTCCGGCACAAACAGCGGCTCGTCGGTATCCGTGACATACGCAAAGGCATCTGCCAGCCGCCTTTTATACGCAGCTGTGGGCACTAGATCCACTTCCCGCGTCTTCTGACCCGACGTGATACTCTTGCGCAAACTGCTCTTGTTGAGTGCAACGACACCAGCACCGTCATCATCACCGTCCCACCACGCAGCCACGTAAATACTTGCTTCCAACCAATCCTGCGAAGCATCCATAATTTCGTCCGCGCTACCCAGAAGAATATCGTAGGATAGCTTGAGGTTGGTGTAGATGGACCACGGCACCTTGCTCTCCGCTCGCTTGGTGGCCGCAGACATACTGAAGACGTTCCTGCTCTGCTTTGAAGCATCAGCGTCTTCATCCTCCTCCTCTTCGCCCGCGAACCGCTCCAGATCTTTGATAGCCTGCCGCACTCTCAGCCGGAAGGCCGTCCAGTCCGAGCCCTTGACATCCCAGTCATCGTACCGGACCGCTGGACAGGACTCTATCAAGCGGGCGGCGCGCTCAGCCACTTCTTCGATATTCTCCAGTTGCCGCTGGCTGTATCCGTCCGGTTGGGAGTCCTCCTCCGCGGTATATGCGTTTTCCCAGCCTGCGTGTCTGAGCAACACTATGGCTTGCTGGAACCTGCCGCGCACAAGTGAGGCGTAGATGGTGTCCCAGAAGCGATCGTGCTCGGACGGAGAAGGCGAGTTCTGGGAGATGGTGTGAAACTCGTCTGGGAAGGGATTATGGTAGGTGTCCAGCCAGTCGAGCAGTGCACGTGGAACCGTGCAGACGTTTTCTGAGCTGCGCTTCACCACGGCGGACGATTGCTGGGACCGGGGTGCTTGCGGGGCCTTCAGCCTGTGCGGATGGTGGATTCGTAGAAGTAGAGAGGCGAGGTAATTGGCCTTGGTGAAGCCGTCGTCTGCCTCCGGTCCAAGCTTGCCCTCTTTCGTCGCAGAGTCAGCATGCTGCGCCCAGACTCTGGTGAGCTGCGTAGCGCCTTCCTGCGCAGCCTCCAAATTCTTCCCGTTCTCCACGCGCAACAGTACTGCTTCCCCTTGTAACAGCATGTCATCCGGCTCCGTGAGTGCTGCTGAAGGGGCGTGACCGGTAACACCTCGCGCAAT
>NAJQ01000650.1:0-16766 GCA_005059865.1 Friedmanniomyces simplex
CTGACAGATCTTTAGCACTCAACTGGGCTCCACCCGATTGTTCAGGGGCTGGCCCGGACAACCAGGACTGGAATGTCCAACGCATCGACGACGCATACACCGTGGCTGCCGCCCAGGGCTTCAAGCTGATGTACTCCTTCGACATGAGCTACACCCCTGCCTCCTGCACCTACCCTTGGAACACGACCTTCATGGCAACGATGATCTCCAAATATGCCTCTAGTCCAGCTGCATACATCTGGAACGGCGATGTCGTTGTGTCTTCGTACGCCGGAGAAGGCTACGGCAACAGCTTCTTTGCAGACTTGAAGAACGTCATGACTAAACAGGGAGTGAACATCTCACTAGCGCCAGCACTCACTTCGTATACCGGCACGGCTCAAAACCAGGACCCGAATGCAGTGGCCTCGGACATGTTCCGGAACTACACGTCAATCGACGGATTTCTCAACTGTATGCTTCTCGCCGCACTTTCGATGAAGAACGGAGATGAACTGATCTTTTTCAAGGGCAAACCTGGCCATTAGACACGTACACCAACCTTACTGCGGATGTCGATGTCGACTTCCAGGCAGCCTTGGGCAACGCTGGGCGGACAGGGCCGTATATTATGGGTGGGTTTGACATCCACTCTTTCGCTCTCTAACCTCCATCCGGTGTTTCTCTGCTTACTTATCTAGGCGTCTCACCCTGGCAGTTCAAAGACTTCAACGATGGCTACTACAACTCCTGGGTCGAGTACTCTGACGTTCTGTTCCCCAATCGCTGGGACCAGGCCATCAAAACAGTGCAGCCTGACATCGTCGAGATCATAACATGGAACGACTTCGGCGAATCCCACTATATCCGCGACCTGCCAGCCTTGACAGGCCCCACATCTCTTCAGCTTGGGGTGACTGGCAACTATGTCTACGGTCAGGACCACAGTGCCTGGCGGGTCATGGCGCAGTACTATATTAGCTGGTACAAGACTGGTGTCCCTCCGCAGGCAAGTCTCTGATGCAAACTCCATGTCGGCTTCTCGCTGCTGGGTCTCACCATGTCCGGTCCGGACTATTGCTAACTGGCAATGCTACAGGTCACAGAAGACCGAGTCGTATTCTGGTACCGGATCCACCCCAAACGAGTCCCCTGCGCCAGCGGCACCAACAACATCGGCGTCGTCCGTAACGCCGCCTACCCCACCGACGCCGTGTTCGCGTGGGCACTAGTCACCAAGGACTCCACCATCTCCATGACAGTTGGGAGTAACCGAGACTGGACGTTCCAGGCGGGTGCGTGCGGCCCCGTGCTCAACATGGTTCCGTTCCCTGCCGGGATCGACAACGCCTACCCGGTAGTGACGATCGAGAGGAACGATAAAACGCTGCAGACGGGCAACGGATCTGTAGCGATCACGCAGGCGTGCAGCTATGAGGACTACAACCCTGTTGTTGGGTTGGCTGGGCCGCCGATCCAGGCCAGCGCCAGAATGGGCAATGGATCTGGGGAGAAGGGAAGACTCCAGAAGCCAAAGTACCAAAAGAACGTATGTTGAGAAAAGGTGCGCGTGAGCACCAGGGGGGAAATTGGATACGTTGGGGTACAACTCTCCCGTCTAGCCAGCTGCCTCTAGCATGGATTTTCAACAGCATTGCGCTCATAGATTAACCGTGCCGACATCCGCTGTTCTGACTCGTTCGTTTAATTGGCAAAGTTAGTAAGTACAGTTTTGATTCTCTTGCAGTTGTAGTCGTCACAGCGACCTTGATGTCGGAGCTTGAAGGCTGAACATGCGAGCGTTCTCGCTGGTCGCTGACTGAAACTCTTGCTCAATCGGCAAGGAACTGTATTGGTCATCGCGCAAATAGAACAAAGCAAGCTGTCAGAAGCGCCCGAGAAGCATTGAGGCGTTCTCACGATCGCCGAGCGTGCTCTCGGCCAACTTTTCGAACTGTCCTATACACGTCCCTGCGTCCTTCTTCATCAGGAACAACCCAATTATAACCAGCCCACTTAGAGGTGCTTAGTATGACTACCGCTACTGATCGACTAGGTACAGTGGGGAGGACTTACCTGCCGAAATACCACAGACGAAGTTGAATGTCTCGAAGAGCGGGAGCCTCCGTTTGTGCAAAATTCCCTGTAGGCCTTAGTATAGCACTAAGGGATTATACCCCCTACCCCACCCGCAGCTTGACTCAAGCGGAGCTTCAGACCCACGCGTAAGGACCGTGCATACACCGTGACGATGGATAGTTCCAGTCTTTGCAGTTGGGGTAACGACTACGACGGATCAAGCCCGCGACACAACTTGTTGGAGGCTCTAGCCCACTCCATTATGCTCCCTCGACGCGGGGCTGTCGGGCGGGAGCTGTCGTCGTAGCAAAGATGTCTAAGAGAGTGTTGGTCCCAACAGTGCTCGCCGAAGGCTATCCTAACGATCTCGAGGCCGGTCCCATGCTGTAGCGTCCTGGACAGAGCATGGCCGATGGTGGCTAGTTCGTCGGTACCATCACTCCAAATCGTGTCGACCCTACACTCGAAACTGGCCGCGCGGGAGAAAGCATGCTCGAGGTCGGCCAGATGCCGCGTCGCGGTCTCGATGTATCGGCACGCTGTGAGAGGCCCACCAATGTCCTCGATCCATTCATCCAGCCCGGCGTTGACGAGCGCGGTTGAGGCGCCCGAGCGTGGCGACATTCGGTCACTCCAGTCGAGCAGGTGGCGGAGATGAGCCGCACTCCAGAAAGCGTGCCTGCGGGCAAAAAGGTCGACGGAGTGGAGAGACTTGGTCTTCAGAGAGCTTCCGCCAGGGTGCTGCAGCATTGCGCAACTCCAGAGATCTCAGTAAAGAGCAACGCGATCGCTTCATCGCTAGCGCAAATGCTACTGCGCGGAGGCTGCCACCCGTTGCCACACCCTCCAGCGGCACTGCAAGCGGGAGTCCCGTCTCCTCAAAGACTGAGGGTGCTTCATTTGAATCGAACACGTCAATCGATGAGCCGTCTCCAGAAGATGAGGAGCCTTCGAAGCGTCAGCGCATAAGGTTTACAGCATGGTCAAATGTCTCAGGAAGCGTTCATGGTTGTGGGAGACATTCAAGGCAGCAAGGATCGCGAAGCGGCTAGGTAGCCACCGTATGCTATTGCTGAAGATGTATACGTTTGGCTGGGATAATATTTCGAGCGTCTTCGAGAGGGGCTGTATGAGTTCAAGTGCACGAGTCGTGGGAGAGAGCAAGCCATGAGAACTCAGTGGGTACCGGGACAATTGTGTCCGCTAGTATTCGATAACAAAGAGAAGGGATGGCTGCAGGCGTCGTTGGAAAGTCAATCATTGCAACCCTTCGCGCGTGGAGTGCGGATCACGCTGGGAAAGCAAGCTTAGTGTCTCGCCAATCCCGTTGTGAAAAGCTTGTTGCAACCTGTGCAGACATCACGCAATGTTGGTCGTTCTCCGGGGACTCATGCAGCGTGCGCCGCCGTGCGAACATACAACTGTGCAAAAAGCGGGCAGGGTGCATGCCAAATTCCCTACGCGTGGACGCATCGCTGACGTTCCATACTCACGTTACTCTAGGGTTAGGGTTGCACCGGATCGATGGCTTATACTTATCCTTCCACAACTCTCGGAATCCTGACTTTATGTGCCGCCTACTATAACCTGTAATACCTCTTTCTGTGGATATTAGCGGTAACTTCACCTCCTTACGGACTTTAAATAGCTCCCTCCCTATATTCTTATCTATATATCCTGCAAAAAAACCCTTAAAGCAGATATCTTAATATAATCCTTTGCTAATCCCTACTCCTTCTAAAGCTAAGGAGGAGTATATCTCGCTTCTATTGCTATTTAACCTTAACGTATAGTAAAGGGTCTCTTACCGACATAATACTAAATACGAGAGTAGCTTCTTAGTCTTAGATATAGGCCGCTATCTAGATCTTCGTAAAGAGATAACGTATAGTACCGATAATACGAATATAAGTAGGCCCTTTTAATATCGTTCTATAGCGAATTAGTTATAATAGTATAATAACAAAGTTAGACGTTAACTTTTCTTGCTATTTGCTCTTATATCTATATCGCCGCTATCGTAGAGAGTCTATAACTTAATTAGTCTATAATACTCCTACGTAGTATAGCGCTACTATACGTAGTTAGCTAGCTTCCTTTACCGGTCGAGATTTCTAGACTATCTAGGTTATATCTAATAGAAGCTACGCTCGAATATACTTTATTTAAGACGCTAGGTTATTATATAAACGGCTACACGAAATTATAGCGTATAAACATATTATAGCGTAATTTGCGGGAGTCGGCTCTTACCCCCCTCCCGTATATAGCGGCTCGCTTAATCCGTAGATTAATGCTTATTCTCTATATCTATATAGATATACTTAGAGACGAATCTACTTATTAGCTAGTACTTCTTTCTAAGGGAACAAAACGCTCGAGCTAACCTAGTTAAAAGCGATATATCTTTAGTATATAAGTAAAGTCCTAAGTATCGAGAACGAGAACTATCGGCTAAGAATAATAACTATTCTAAGGAGCGCGTTCTATATCGTTAGATAGCTCGTAAATAGCGTAGCCTTTAGTAAGGCTTATAGCTCGACTAGGCGTTAGTAAAGGTAGGACGTACTTTCTATACTATTAAGAAAGCTAGCTATTATTGTTGAATAGGAGTAGTATAGGCTAGTAGCGAGCAAGAATATACAAACTAGATACCTATTTATAGATACGCGTACGTATTAAAGCGAAGAGCATAAGGTAAGGAAGTAATAAGTATAGCGCGAGCTCTCTATTAATTAGTATACTAGTACGGACGTATTAGTTTAGCGAGCGAACGTAGTATCGCCTACAATCCCTTAGATTTGCTCTACTAAAGAGGTAGTAGCGAGCCTTATAATCCTAGACGCCGGATCTATCTATATTGCGACGGGCGCTTTAGCTATACTAATCGGCTCTACCGACGGCTAATATACTAAGTAGTACTAGCAATAATATCTATAGTAGCTACTAAAGAAGGCGGGCTACCTACTACTTAGTATTAATTAAATAGCGCCCGGAGCTTCTAAGGCGGCCTAGATACCTTAAAGACTATATTATAAGCGGCGTTAAATAGAGGCTACGTAAAGGTAGTATAGCTAATAATAGATACGAGTATAGACATTATTGTTTAGGGAGGGCAATTCGCTAATACGCTACGTATAGCGTTATAGAAAGGCTATAAGAGAGTAGTATAAACGCTAAAAGATACGGGAGTAGGCGTTAACGCTAACGAAGATATATATTATAGTAATATACTATAAAGAGCGTTATAGGAAGGTTACGAGAAGGTAGTACAGATACTAACAGATATAGGAGCGGACGTTAACACTTAGGGAGGAGATTAGTAATATCCTAGGGTAGCTATAAGAGGGTAGTATAGATACTAGTAGATACGGGAGCAGACGTTAACGCTTAGGTAGGGTAAAATAGCGTACTATAGAGAGCGTTAATTAGAGCTACGAGACTATAGTCGAGATTCTAATAGATACGAGAGTAAAGGTTAAGCTTAGGAAAGGGACCTTAATAGTACGCTATAGATAGTATTATTTGGAGTATAGTGCAATACTTCCGCAATAAGCTATCTTATCGTATATTATAGTAAAGGACTTAGATCGAAGAATTGTATAACTAGAAGTAATAAGACAACAGTATATATAAGACGACCTCGGGTCCCGCTATATAAGGTAGGTTATAGTATATTTAGGTAGTATATTTGGACGCTATACGCGAGTATAAGGTAGTTAAAGAGTATATAGCAAAGGGTATAATAGGGATTATATACGCGAGTAGAGCTACTACGGTGCTATAGCTATAGCTCTACCTCGGAAATGCAACCCTTAACAGACAGCTTGCGCGGTTAATAGGTACCGGCGATTATAGTGTCCGCGTTAGCTCTTTAAATAGAAAGGAGAATTAGTGCTATATAACCTCTAAGTATAGGTATAAAGCTTTCTTCGCGTCCTAGCGTAAGATTAGTAGAGAGAAAGAGAATATTTGTATCCTTTTTCTCTCTACTAAAGCGCTTTCGCGCGCGGCGGATCTATACACGATATGTATATAGTATATATTAGTGTCTGCAGGTTGCATTACTAATATTATCGGTCCGTATAGCCCTTATTAATGCGTTAATATATAGAGGCGTTTCTCTAAGTATACAAATAGACTTATAGAGCTAGACCTTATTGCTTTAAGGAGCCTATTAAATGCAAAGTCGACTAGTATACTAATAATAGAAAAGCTAGAGCTCTTATAATCTACATTAGATATAGCGTCCGAATTTAGCTTTCTATTAGAAAGATGCTAGGCTTAGTTAGTTAGTTACCTCGGAAATAATTGCATATATAAGACAATAGTCTAACTAGTATAAGTTAAAGGCAACAAGGGCATTAATAAGGAGCTATCTTCTTCGTAAGGGACTCGGGGTACGTATCGATCGTAAAGAGTTCGATTTAGTTAGACCTAGCGGCGTAGAGATAGATCTAAGGGTATAGCCTACCGATATAGTTATTAGTGCTAAGATAGAGTTGCTACTTTAGAAAAATCACGATATAGCAGAAGAATAAGCGCCTATCTACCGATAATGCTAAAGTGTTATATTTACTATCGGAGCTTTAAGACTCTAGAGTATCTAAACTAGCATATATAAAGACGTCTAGACGATATGCTAGCTACTACGACTATAAACTTGGGTTTAGCTCTAACTATTAATAGAGTACTTACTCTTACTTAGTATACCGCCCGACCTCCTAGACTAGAAGATCCCGGCTAATCTAGGCTATATTAGATACTAAGTTTTGCGGCTTAGAGATTATAGTTCTTCTAACTATCGAGCTATACTACGGTATTCTAGGTAGTCTAGTTGTACCTATATTTAGAATAGCGTGTTAGCTATAATTTGAGTATTTAAAGCTAGAGCTAGTTATTACTAAAATGGGAACGAGTCTAGGCTATAATATAGTAATAGCTATAATCAAATTAGCGCTTTGTTTACTACTAATTAATAACACTCCTAAGGAGATCGGAAACGATAAGCAAAAGAAATAGAGAAAGCTAGTAAGGCCGACAATGCCGAATACATATTCGTTATTTGTTTACTTAAAGTAGACCCTTAGCTTCTGCGTAAGAGCTAGCAATAGAGGTAGATTAAGGTAGCGCTCGAGGCAGGCCGGTATAATATCGTAAGACTAACGCCGGATACGCTACTTTCTAGATATATAAAAATCTACGTTAGAGATTACGCTTAGGTAGAGTTTAAGAATACGTTTAGATTTTGCTTAAGCCTATTCGTAGCCGCAAAAAACAAGAAACAATTCCGCAGATATGCTTTAAGCCTAGGCCCTAGTATAGTAGTATACAAGCTTAGTTACGAGATAGATTATATATAGATTAAAGGTATATATTACTTTAGCGAGACTAAAGTTATTTAATAGCTAGATAATTGGGATTATTCTTTATCTAGTAACTAACAATATTATAACAATAATCTAGGATATACTAATACTAGATAGCTCGAGTACTCTATCTTAATCTTTTATAATATTAGTAGTACTAATTTCTTAAAATATAGCTAAGTCCTATATCTTAAGTATAAGTATTATTAATAACCTGTTAATATCGTACAATTGAATAACCTATTAATATCGTATATCTAGAACTACTACTATAACGTCCTATAACCCTACGCTTCCGCTATCGCCTTCTACTTCTACTCTATTCTACGAGGTACTCTATACTATAGCTACTTATATATATAGTAGGATAAGAATATAAATACGAAGGGTATGTAAAGCGAAGTACTACTATAAGAAGCGGACAAAGTAGGTATAAGAGAATAGTATAGCTACTTTTCGAGCGTAAGGGCGTAGATATAAGCTTAAGGGCTAAATACGGTAGGACGTTACAATCGAATACGACTTAACGGCGCGAATAAGGCGGTAGTACGGATTCTAAGCCGGAGAGATTATAGGATTAGACGTAATTAACAAGAGTCGGGGATAGGCAATACGTACAAGCTAGGCGGGCTAGGCGGGCTAAGTAGGCGGAGCGGGCTATACGGCCCGGTTAGAGTAGCTAGCGAATATACTAGCTTCTAACTAAGATGCTCGAATAGTACAAACTATTATACTATTTAGGCCCCTATATAGAATGTGTCCTGCGCGCCTATCCAAGATGCTCGAATAGTACGAACTATCATACTATTCAGGCCCCTATGTAGAATGTGTCCTATCCAAGATGCTCGAATAGTACGAACTATCATACCATTCAGGCCCCTATGTAGAATGTGTCCTGCGCGCCTGTATTTTGAGTCATGACGTTCGTCCCATTGACGTACATACCATTCAGTTAGGGTAAGCGATTTCGGCGCGAGGAACCCGTTTCCGGGCATTGTGAAGCGACAGTATTTGTCGCAATGTGATTCCGAGCAGTTTGCACCATTTGGAATCGCGGGAAAACGTGTTGGACGTTGTCGGCAGGTGTGCAGTGGAAGGCACGGCGAATTTTGAAGTTCGTACCTGGCCACGCCGCCCGCACCCCCAGGTTCAGCCCAATATCAGGCATTCAGGCATCCACATCCAAGGCAGGCAAAGAATGTGGAAATGAAAGCACGGAAAGAGAGCATGGTTGCCGATCAGGGCGCATCATATCGAGCATAGCGTCCAGCATACGAAGGGGTGTGGGCAAACGCGCACATTCACGTCAGCATGCCGCGCAAAAAGCATCATCAAGATGGTCAACGCCGCCGAATTATTCCACCATATTCGAGAGTGGCAGATTGTCGTATGCAAAGAGTGTCGATACGCAGTGTGGCCCGATTTTGTGCGCCGCCATTTGACAGGTCAACAGCATCGTTTGGCATGTAAGGAGGCAGAGGCGATTGGCGACGAGGTTGCGACATGGCCAGGTGTCGCACAAGTGCATAGCGAGTTCAGGGTGCCGGAACACGTCCCACGTCCAATCGAAGAGATTCCGTTACATACCGACGGGATCCAATGTATTCGCGAACCGGAGAGGTGTCGGTATATATGCCGCAGCCGCGAAAGTATCCGGAAGCATTGGCGGGTCGAGCATGGATGGTCAACCCAGAGCAAGAGGGGGGGTTCCGGACAGAACAAGAAGAGCGTCAACCAGCGTAGGTTTGCGGAAGGCGCCAAGGAAGTCCCATGTCAGCGGTTTTTCGTGGGAGCCGAGCATTCGCAGTATTTCGAGGTTTGTCGGACCGAGGAGACCACCGCCGAGCAAGCCCGCCCGCATACCAAGCATGGCGCGATGCAGCGAATATGGGAGCGAGCGAACGATCACGCCGAAGCGACCGAACGACGGAAGCGGGAGGCCATCCAGCCCGGCGACAGCACCGAGACGACGCCGTGGATCCGTCGCACCGGATGGGATTGGTATTTGAACGGATGTGACCGCGGCGATTTGTTGGAGTCCATCGCCGAACCCGGGGAAAGCGATAAAGGGGAGGGCCACGACGGAGGGGAGAGTGAGGAAGAGTGGGCGGGCAAGGTGGACCGGGTGGCATGGAAGATCATGGGCGAATTGGCCGCCATCAGCCAGTCCACCGTGCAGTAGAGCGGCGTCATGTTGCGGTTGGAAGCGGTACGCAGCGAGGTTGGCCAGCCACGGTTCCAGCCGTTGCAACCGTATCAGGAAGTGGCATCCATCGAGCATCACGGTCGCCCGTGGCAGCAGATGTTGATGTTTTTCGTCCGCACCCAACGGCCACATGAGTGGCACAGCCCGGCATATCGATTCAATCGGCGGCAGAAGGCGGCGTATGAGGCGTTCAGCGAAGCGGTCGGCCAGGAGGTGCGTCATGCGAGCGAAGAGGCAGAGGAGGAGGAAGAGGACAGCGATCGTGAGGCGAGCAGGGTTAGCGATGATGGCAGAGACGTCCAAAGCCCCCAACCACACCCCAGCCCGGAGAATGAGACGCCACGACCCAATTGCGAGCCGTCCACCGCGCATGTTTGGCGTTTTGCATCGAGTTGATGAACCAGACCATCCACAACCAAGAATACGACATGGCCATGGTGTGCGCGATGGCCGTGTTAGGGGTGCATGCCCAGCACGGATTCCGCGACCCCGAGTCGTATCCGCCCGTTTTATCATCCATCGTCAAGGTCGCACGGTTTATGATCATCCAACAAGCGGAGGAGATGGCGCGGCCGGCAGAGCACGATGAGCAGTACAGTCCGTGTTCCAGCGCGATGAGTTTCGATCCGGACAGCGACAGTGGGTATGACAGCGAGGAGCACCCCGTCCCAAGCCAGCGTCGCCGCACCCCCGATTCCGCCATCCCGCCCACCACGAGTTTCGGATGGGTCCAGCGTATGGTCGGTACGTTCATGGCCCGCGGCACCGCCAGCCCCATGCAGTGGTTGTTGGATTTGCGCACGTACGGGTTGAAGATCCATTACAACACGACGGCCATCGGGCACGTCAATTGGAAGGACCAGCACACGTTGGAGTACAAGGACATCGCGTTCAACATGGACGAATTCCGCGGCATGGTGCACCAGTTGGTCGCGGACAGCCGCCGGGCGTTGTTCGAGGACGTGTTGTTTGCCGCCGGCCGCGACGATTTGCCCGCCATCCCATGGGAGGCATTGCACGACGATCCCAGCAATCGCGGATTGGGTTGGAGTTGGATCCGCGATCAGCGTTCCCGATTGCCGACGGATGGGCGGGAGTGGTTGTATGAGCGGATCCAGGGGCGCGAGGAATTGCAGGATCGGTTCGCATGTGGCGACCGCGAGGGGGGATATCACCGCGAACGCGTCCGCGATTGGATGCGACAGGTGGCCCGGTTTCGAGGGTTGTTGTTGGTGTTGATGCACATCACCGGCGGGCAACCCGCCCGCGGGACGGAGATATTGAGTTGCCGTCACCGCAACACGGCGGCGGGCAGCCACCGCAACGTGTTCATCGAGGACGGGCAGGTCGTGTTCGTCACCAAGTACCACAAGGGCGTGCAGATGACGGGCGATGTCAAGATCATCCATCGGTATTTGCCCCGGGAAGTCGGCGAGTTGGTGGTGTGGTATTTGTGGTTGGCGTTGCCATTCATCGAGCGGATCGCGGCATTGGTGTGGCAGCAGCCCGCCATGTCGGATCACATGTGGCCCGCGGACCCGGATGGAGGCCAGTGGACGACGGATCGCATGAAGCGGGAGTTGCAGCAGGTGAGTACGAAGGCGTTGGGCCAGCCCATCAGCGTCGCCGCGTACCGGGAGATCGCCATCGCCATCAGCCGGCAGTGGGTGCGTGGGGCGACCGCGTTCCAGCGCGACCATGAGCAGGAGAGCATCGAGGCGCAGATCGAGAGCATGGATGGCAACGCCGCCGATGAACAGGCCACGCATTCGCCGCACACCGCCGGGTTGATTTACGCCCGCGATGTCATGGAATTGGTGGGTTCGTCGGCCGATCGTCGGCAACGATTCCGGAAGGTCAGCGAGGATTGGCATCGATTTTTGGGTTTCGAAAGCGCGGCGATCCAGGACGAACAGCGAGGACCGTTCAAGCGGAAGTGGGGTGGGTTCGAGGATGACGCCGAGCAGGAGCAGGTCCGTCGACGGGCCCGTTTGCGGCGGATGGATGCCAGCGCGGAGTTGAGTTGGATGATGCGGAAGGAGGTCAGGTTGCGAAGCGTTCAGGGGCAAGCGATCCAGGCGATCCAGCGCGGCGACAGCCACATCGTCGCCGTCATGCCCACCGGCGCCGGCAAGAGCGTGTTGTTCATGTTGCCAGCGTTCGTCGAGCCGCGCGGGGTCAACATCGTCGTCGTGCCGTTGAGGGGGATTCGCAGCGACATGATCCACCGGTGCCAGCAGTTGGGGATCCGTTGGGCCGTGTGGGAGGAGGGTGGCGTCGCCGATGGTGCATCGATCGTGTTGGTGACGCCCGAAAAGGCGACCCGGCCCGAATTCGGGACATTCGTCAAGCGATTGAAGCGGTTACAGGTGTTGGATCGGATCGTCATCGACGAATGCCATGTCGTGTTGAACCAGCGGTTGGATTTCCGCCAGGCGTTGGGGCGGTTGGGCCAGTTGGCCATCGCCGAGACGCAGATGGTGTTGTTGACCGCCACATTACCGCCCCGCGAGGAGGACACGTTGTTCCAGCGGATGTTTTGGCGGCGGGACGAGGTGCAGTTGATCCGCGGTTCCACGATTCGCCCGAACATCGCATATAGCGTCATCGACGGCGGCGACACGGCCGCCGCACGGCAGGTCCAGTTGGAGGCCATTATGACAGAGGCGTTGGCCGATCCGACGCAGTCGAAAGGCAAGGTGGCGGTCATGTGTGAGAGCATCCCCAGCGTGGACCGGATCAACGACGCCGGGTTGTTCCCATGTGAGAAGTACCACGCCCAGATGTCCGACGCCGCGCGGGAGGAGGTGTTGGAGCAATTCCGCAGCGGTGCGACGCGCGTCGTCGTTGCCACGGGAGCATTCGGCATGGGCATCGACATCCCCGATATCCGGTTGGTGGTGTTCATGGACGAGCCACGAAGCATGTTGGATTTCGGGCAGGCGAGTGGGCGTGGCGGGAGAGCGCGATGGCGACCTTCGAGACCCACGTCCAGGAGTTCCTCCAGCGGCTCTGCGTCCTCATTCACGTCAGCAGCGGTCAGCCCATTCGCGAGCCCGAGTTCTTCTCGATGATGTGGCGAAACACACAGCGGCGACGCCACATCACTCTCCGCCACGAGCGGGTCATGATCCATACCGAATACGGCAAGCAGCAGCAGCAACAGGGTCTCTACCAGAACAGCGTCCGGTTCCTCGCCCAGCCCGTCGGCACGCTCCTCCTCGACTACCTCGTCTTCGTCCAGCCCCTCCGCGAACGCTTCCTCCGGCAGTCGTCCCCGCAGGCCCTAATCTCGCCCTTCCTGTGGGAGAAGAACGGCAAAGTGTGGTCGGAGGGCCGGCTCAGTCGCTGCCTCGAAGCGGCGTGTGTGCGAGCCCAGGTCCCACGGCTGCATACCTCCAACTGGCGGCAGATCACCGTCGCCATCGTGAAGACCAAGTTTGCCGCCGACGCCCTCGGCTTCGACCTCGAGGATGCCGACGAAGATGGCGAGGAGATTGAAGCGGATATCAAGATCATGACCGAGCAACGGAACCACAAGACTCGGACGGTCAACTGGGCCTATGCGAACAGCACGCCGTCAAGTGCCACCTTCGCCAACGTTTACGACGGTCTGGTCCGGAAAGGGTTGCGGGCCTCGCAGCTGTGGCAAGCGTTCTGGGGAGTCGACATCCTCTTCGCCAACCGGAAGCGGAGAGCTGCCTACCCTACCGCCGCGAACATGGTGAAGCGGATCGCGCGAGGGATCTACAAGCCCCGCCAGCCATGGTCGGCGGACGCATTGCTCGATCGCATGAGACAGCTCCACCGCAATCCAGCGATGCAATGGAAGAGCGCAGAGCAGGAGCGGGCGCTAGTCACGATCATGATGTGGCAGGAGCAGATCGTCGTCGTGCTCCCGACCGGCGGTGGAAAGAGTCTGCTATTCATGTTACCATGCACCCTCCCTGGCGCCGGGGTGACGATCCTAGTGGTGCCGCTCGTGGCCCTGCGCAGCGATCTCCTCCGACGAGTCCGAGAGCTCGGGGTTGATCACCTCGAATGGACTGCTGAAGAGCACCGGGAGACCAGTCTGGTGTTCGTCAGTGTCGAAGCCGCCAGTCGCGAGAGCTTCATGAAGTACGCCCGCGGTCTCGTCGCTGCGCAACGTCTCGATCGCATCGTGGTCGACGAATGCCATCTGACCGTCACCGCGGCCGACTATCGTGAGAGCATGGTCAACCTCGGCCAGATCCGAAGCCTACCTACGCAGTTCGTCTACCTTACCGCCACCCTACCACCGTCTATGCAGGCCGAATTTGAGGAGCGGAATCACCTCTACTGCCCCACCGTCATCCGTGCCTCCTCGAATCGGCCGAACATCTTCTACGCCGTCCAGCGCGTTCGCCCAAACGAGGGCAGCTTGATCGAGCAAGCGGCTGCGGAGCTCGTCGACATATGGCCAGATGGACTCCCTGGCTGTAATCCCGGTCGGGACAAGGTCGTGGTGTATGCACGTAGCCTCGAAAACGCCACCCAGCTCGCCGCCCTCCTCCAGTGCGATCAGTATACTGGTCGGGACGACCGGGGTGAGGCCGAGAAGGCGGTCTTCCTTCAGCGATGGACCCGTGATCGCGAGCGCCCCTTCCTCGTCGCCACCACTGCGCTCGCCGAAGGCTTCGATTACCCGCACGTCCGCTTGGTCGTCAACGTAGGCGAGCCGCAGTCCCTCATCGTCTTCGGGCAGGAAACCGGGCGTCTAGGCCGCGACGGGCAGAAGGCATACTCGTTCGTCTACCTCCCGACCAACTGGCGCCCTCGAGAAGGGCCCCTCCACCAGCCCTACCCTGCCAGCTCGCTGCACGACCGGAGCTTGTGGGAGGAACACCACCAGGCCGCTGTGCACCGCTACCTTTGCGGAGAGCAATGTCGGCGGACCTCTCTCAGCGAGGCCCTCGATCATCGCCAGCACCGCCGATGGTGTATGCTTGACGACGTCGCCTGTGACATCTGCGGAGTCTCTCACAGTGAAGCGATCCCACCCGCCAGCGGAGAGGAGGGCAGGGAGGCCAGTGTTATGCCGCACACTGGCCTCGACCTCATCCAGCAACAACAACTTCGAGCACAGGACGAGCTCCGACACTACGAACACGACCTCGCGGCAACGGCAGGGACGTGCCTACGGTGCCGAGCGGAAGGGAAGGGCTGGGAGCACCGCTTCGCCACCTGCAGTGGGCGCTTCGACGTTCACCAGCAACGCGCAAAGAGCATCGAGCGATGGAAGGGGCAGCAGCAAGCGTGGCGGCAAGCGTGGCTGCCCGCATACGCCGCGTGTTTCTGGTGTTATAACCCCCAAACGGTCTGTCGACGGGCTGATCCCTCACAACAGGACAGAGCAGTGACGGAGTGTGTAGGGAGGGACGTCGTGCTCCCTCTATGTTACGGGATCTGGACGAGCGTCGATGGACGTCGATGGCTCCGACAGCATTTTGGGCGGGAATTCGAAGATGTCGAGGGTTACTTCGACTGGATTGGAGAGGAGACTCGATTTGGCGGTGGGAAAGCGATTCAGGGAGTCTGAGTAGCTGCGCAGATGCTTCGCGAATATTCCAACGTTTGGCTGTTCTAGCTACTAGCCTCCTCTAATCCTACGTACAAACATGTAGTTCTCGAGAGAAGGGCAAGACGAGGGAAAGACAGTAAAGGAAGTATAGTATATTACTACTACGTCTATAGACACGCTTATAACGGGAGGAGTGAAAAGAGAGGAGAGGATAGTAGTTAGGAGAGCGTAGTATTACTATATACATATAGGTATACTCCTTAGCAGTAGAAGGAGAAGTAGAGTAAGTATCGAACAACCTCTAGATAAATAGACTTACTAGTTAAGAGAAGAGTAGGATTAGAGATAAAAATAGGATAGAATTATAGAATAGAAGAGGAGTCGATTAGAGAAGTAACGTACTTAATAGGGAAGCGGGACAGATAGGGAAGCGGGACAGATAGGGAAGCGGGATACGCGGTCGCGTTAGTTTCGTACTCTTCTTCGTTTCTTTTACGACCCTTCCTCTTTTACGCGTCTAATGCCTTTGCAACTCGAAGATACTCTATCTAAAGCTATTACTAGCTATCGAGAAGGGCAGTATTTGTCTATACGCGCGTATGCGCGCGCGTTCTCTATACCTACCTCGACCCTCGCGTACCGCCTCTCCGGCCGTACTTCTCGCTCTACTGCGTACGCTACGCAACAAATACTCTCGACCGCCGAAGAGGAGTCTCTTATAAAGTAGATCTCTCGACTCTCGAAAGCCGGCTACCCGATAACCCTCCCGTTAACTCGCGATCTCGCCGAAGAAATCCGCGCTCGCCGATACGCCCTCTCCTCTTACCCTCCCTCTTACCGCCCTATTAGCAAACGGTACCTCGACCGCCTACGAAACCGATACCCTATTATTAAGAGTATTTACATACGACAAATAGAAGTAAGCAGGTATAACGGGACGAACTATATAGTAGTAGAGTCCTACTTTACTGCGCTTACTAACCTCTTCCTCGAGAACCGATACCTCCCCGAGTGCATTTTTAACGCCGACGAGTCCGGTTTTGCGCTCGGCGAGAGTACAATATCGCGCGTACTTGTAAATAGACGGGATACTTCAAACTTTAAGAAGGTTGCCGGGCGGCAAGAGTAGATTACCGCTATCGAGTATATAAGCGCTTCCGGCGTCGCGATACCTCCGCTTCTTATTTTTAAGGTAAAGTATACAAATACCGGGTAGATACCTACTACGGCGCCGCTAAATTAGAGGTTCTCGATAAGTACTAGCGGGTAGACGTCGGATTCGCACGCCTACGAGTAGATTACTACGGTCTTCGAGCCCGAAACGCGGCGACTAGACGAGAAACGACGCCTTCTTATCCTCGACGGATACGGTAGCTACCTAACGGCTCGATTTATTGCGTATTGTTAATCTTGCGCGATAGATCTTGTTATACTACCGCCGTATACGTCGCATATCCTATAACCTCTCGATATCGGGATCTTTGCTCCGCTAAAGCGCGCGCTTTCCTCTCGGATCGACGCTCTCTTCCGCCTCGACGCCGGCTAAGTACCGCGCGTAGAGTAGACTACCGCGTATATCGAGGCTCGAGAA
>NAJQ01000651.1:0-16752 GCA_005059865.1 Friedmanniomyces simplex
ATTCACTCCTAAGTCATTACTATCTTACTGTCATTCAATGACCACGACGATTCGACGACTACCAATCACCCACGATACTACATCTGCTCGCATCAACTTCCTTCAGAATGCCGTTCAGGCAGTGGTTTGGGCCAAGAGGTCGTGGGAGACCCGAGCAGCCGCAACACAATCCACAATCGAGACACGACCCCTACGGTGGGACATCGTCCTCAAGAGGTCTAGAGGCCAATCCAACCCGTTCGTACGCCGATCCCGGAAAGCGAAAAAGACACGGGCGCAAGGGATCCCCTCGAACTTCCTCTGGGCGCGGATGCAGCAACGAAACCAAACAGAAAATGTACTCATCCCAGACACGACCGATTGGATCACATGTTCTCAACACATCCAGATCAGCAACACCGATGACTCAGGGGCATGCTCGCTCAGATCCGATTCATGCGGAGAAGGCGCAAGCCGATCCAAGGGAGAGGCTAGCCCAGCAGCAACCTCACAGAGCTGGCGCAGTGAGACCTGCTCCTCCACGAGACGTTCCGTCCAGTGCCGTCGCTGGCGACACCACGGTGCGTAAGTACTACGCCAACTTCCCGGCCGTTGACAAGTCGGACCATCCAGCTTACAGGCCACCTTTGCCGCGCCGCCCGCCAGTGCCTCCGCGAGAAGGTCCATCTAATGTAGCCGGAACAATAGCTGCGAATCCACCCATCAGTCACCCCAACACCTCAAGCTCGATTCACACCAGCAAAGCTTCGGTGACAAGCAGCGCCTGCATCAGCGAGGCTTCTACACCAGCAACATCAACACTTCCAGAGCCGGTCGTGCCTCGTAACGCAAGGCAAGAGCCGCTTCGGCAGTTTGCTTGGTTAGGCTTCTCCGTCGATGCCCCTCTTGATCTCTCAGACCTTGCGAAAGCACAGCAGAGAACGGTCACCACCGGTGGGCGTGAACGCCACTCCCACTTCCGTCTGCCTAATGGAAATCATGGGATAATCAGTCCGAGAGCAAGAGAGGTGCATTGGGAGGGCAACACGGTCGTCTTTCCGCGAAACAGCACGGGTAGGGTTCACCTTGTCGACACAAAATTCCGCTGACGTTGCTGCAGTCTCAACCATCCTCAAGTTTGAAAGGCGACAGAGGCCGAATAAGGCCAGGTTCCCTGCCGATACAATCCTTCGACGGCTCCTGCTGTCTGAAGAAGTTCCCTACGAAGACGTGCCAGATGTCCTGCGTTGCTTTTATTGGATGCGCAGCCATGACCGGGAGGGTTTTTTGCAAATACCACCGGTTCTTCGCATGTCCTGCAACGCGCCACAACGAAGAGTGATGCTATCGTTCGATAGGTTGTCATCCGTCAAAGACCCCACAGACCTGGCGCGGGGATTGATCGGTAGAGACCCGTATGATGACTCACTCCGAGTGTGCGCCTTTCTCGAACTCTCGGCCGATCGCGATGGCCCATTTGGCATTCTGAACCTTCTGAACCGGATTCAAAAGGGAAGGAAGGCCATGGGTTACGGTCCACCAAAGTTCGATCATCTTGTCAGGGCGGCGCCGGAGAGTATCAGCGAGCTGGTGGGCACCATCGTGCATAGCTTGGGTCAGCGGCTCGCCCGCGCCGGCTGTTCCGCTCGTCACATGCAAGACGTGGCAGACGCAATATCGCTGATTTTAGCGTTGAGCGGTGACCGAGATATGGGACAGGTGTTGTTCAGGGTCCTTCCGAAGCTACGCCGTGGGGAGATTACTCTAAGTTATCTTTTTCACTGCTGCTTGCGACTGGATTAGCTACGGACGAAAGTTGCGCAGAGATGTGGGACTTGTTCTCGCATGCCCTTGCGAGACCACCCATCACGGCGGAGAGTCAGGCAGTCACAGCTGTCTTGGCCTTCGTCCTCCTCCTGTATACCTGCGGAGAGGGTGCCGAAGCTTTGTTTCCCTGGCTTTGGAGGGAATTGACAATCAGACGCCTCTGCCGGGAGGCGAGTCACGCATGGCAACGAGTCGGCGGTGAGGCCACGGTGTGGGCGAATCTTGTGTCGAAGACGAAGAGACTATGGGCTACTCAGCGGGCGATGTGTGCGCAAGCGGCGACGACTAGCGGTGGTGCCGACAGCGATACGGGCGATGAAAGTGAGTCGACAGGCAGTATTGAGTCGTCCTAGAGAGGTCCAAGAGAAGCACTTGATGTCGGTGTCTTGAGATGCTGTCTATAGATTTCTGCATTACTCCCGTTGTTACTCCGGTGATCCTGGTTCCTTCAGATGCGACGTGCACTTGCGCTGGGATGGCCACATAGCTAAGATTGCTGGAGCCTTCTTCAACGCTGCGCCCACTCTTCCATCTATCTGGCTCGATAGTGATCTGTTGGGTCAAGCCGGGTTAGATTTGCATCCAATTCCATATTACAGAGTGAGGACATCAATACCTAGTCTGATATGCGGGCTGTACGGCCCTGTCATCAGCCAGGGGTTAGAGGCTCCGCTCATGTCGTTCGGTCACAAAAGCAACGAGACTTCCCGGACATGGGTCGACATTTGGCCACACCTCAACTGGAAGCTCGACATTGAGATCTTGATATCCGCTCACACGACGTTCACAGACATACCGCTGCTAGCCGAGCTTATCTTTGGTCTTCCGCTTCCTCCGTTCGTCAAAGCTATCGTTGGCGACATCCTAGGGGAAAGAGCAAGGGATGTCGTTTCCGCCTATATTGTCGCGTTCATGGATATGGTCCTGAAATGCAAACCAGATGGTCTGCTACAAAGACTGAGTGCCGACTATCCTGAAATCGAGTTTGACGCTTATCCAGGTCAGCAAGGTAACTGAGATCGGCAAGTTAAGTCGGTGACCCGAAGATTCGTGCTTCTGTATATAGTTTTTGCGGTTCCCTGATGCCCGTTCTGGGCTTTGGGCTACTGGCCACGTTGAATGCCAAGCGATTTCATAAGAATTATGAAGTGTCCGAAAGACGTTGAGTACTCTACACAACATGGGAACGTGCTGTCATCGCCCGTACTGTCATACTCAATGTCCCAACAGAGAAGGCATGAAAGAGTATAGAGCTGTAGTAATCTAGATCAGTTGCTGCCTGTCGAAGTTATATTCAAGGATGGCGCAATCCGATTGAAAGGTGCCAGCGAGGTTAGCGGCTTGATTACATAATGGCGAATGCTGATGCCTGAAACCGCATGTCTCGCTTGGGACCGACTGCTGATCACTGCAAAAACGCGAACCAGAAACACAAAGTACTACCGACAAACACCTACTCGCTGTTACGAACAAGCCCATGGGATACTTGACAGGATTGCAATCACTCCTCGCGATGCATGTTCGAATGCCATCGTCATGATAAAGCCGGCCGGACGCTCGCGTATCCTTCGAGAGCCGCAGTCGCGGAATGGATGCTACTCATGCAAGTTCGTATGCAGGCCCAACACTCTGATGGTGGCAACCTGAACTGTTTCTTAGGAGCCGGCGGGTGCGTTGTGACGAGACGAAGCCGACATGCCTCCGCTGCTTAAGAGCGAAGCGAACTTGCGAGGGATCTGGCGTTCCAACACCGTTCGCAAACAGCCTTGTCTCCGAGGCACCTCCTTCCGCCACATGGTTCACCAGTATCGCACTCACGCCTGCGTCTAACCCCTCTAGATGGAACATGGAAAGTCAAGTAACAACTCGACTAATCACCTTGACACGCAAGACCTTACGGCATGGCATCCAGTGACAGCAGGGCGTCGCAACATTGTTCTGGTCAGAGACTCTGCCCCAGCTTAGTCACACTGATCCACTCGTTTGTTCTTCGGCTGCCGCTCTAAGTGCCGCTCTGGAGTGTTACCGCAGTCCCGCAGCCGAGTTGCCCATATTCTTTATCAGATGGTATATGTATGCACTTCAGGAGATGCAGCGCGCCATTGCTTCTGATAAGGCTGCAACGGTTCCATCGATCGCAGCTTGCGTATTGCTTGCTATCGCGGATATGTTGATGGGTCAGGAGCTACACGCTTTGGTTCATCTAGGAGGATCGCTTGCGTTGGTATGGCAGCGGTACCAATCGACGGTCGATGCCTCTCACAGAGGGAACATGGACGATGGCGTTCCAATGATCGATATGCTTGACGCAGCTGCTCTGATCCTTGACATCACCACAGCAGCCTACGCGCTTGACCTTGAGCCAAGGCTGCCGGCACCGATGATACGCGCATGCTCCTTCAGATCCCCGCAATCCCTAGAAGACCTCGAACTTAGGGCGCTCCAGACTCTTGCATTCTGGTTATTACTTCGGAGCTAATTACCACGCATACAAATACGTTCCACGGCAATTTCGCCCCAGCTGTATGATCAGGAAGCAATGGGAGCTGTCGGGCCAGCTCTTCAGCCTCGCGGAGAAGCTAAAATCTGTGCCTATCACACTCAGACCGCAGGCGGGGTCAAGACGTCTGACCCTTGCAACCCACTGCCTCTCCTGCCTCATCTACGTCAACTCTCTGTCAGAATCGCGAGAAACCTCTTACGACCGCTATAACAGCATGTTCCAGGAAATCACCTCGCATGCGGAGGTTTCCAGGAGCTTATGTCCAGTGCCACGCTTGCAAGACCACGTCGAGGTACCTCTCGGCCTCTCGCTCGACCTTGGCTTGACACAGCCACTATATTTTACGGCAGTCAAGTGTCGCGAGCCACGAACACGGAGGAGAGCCGTTGCGCTCCTAGCAAGCGCCGGTCGCGATGGGCCATTTGACGCCGGGCGACAAATGCTTGTCGCACGCCGAGTACTCGAACTGGAGGAGTCGGCTGCAAACCCGGGCGCTTCTAGCACCCATGCTTTGGTCACTGCGCAAACTCCTGAGGATGCTAGACTACACAGTGCTGGTGTAGATGGCACACAAACGCTCCAGCTAAAGCGCGGGGGCATTTCGGCGGCATTCTCAAGGTGCAACGACATTCAAGCAATGATGAGGGGGCCTAGCCCAGACACCCACAAAGATACGAGATGGTGCTGTACCTGGACGAGACACTTCAAATCGTTTGGTAGCCTAGCAGGTCCCTGGACCCGGTAATCCAGACTCCACTTTACGCTCTGTCAGGTGATTCCGCAGGCTGGCGCAAGTGGCTGACAAACAAGAATCGCCTAGTCTTCTTCAGCACTACCTGCAGACAATATTGGCCGGGCCTGCAACGCACATCGTCCGTTGAGTGTGGTCCTAGTTTTCGATGGATCCGGCGGTGGGTGAGCAAGCGCCGCCTGTGTGTAGAAATGGCACGTTCACGGGATGAGCGTATGTGGTTGGCGCAGCCCAGATGCCCTACGATCTACTCGGAAGGCATTGCATACGTTGGGGACATTGAGCGTGAGGATGAGGCAGATCTTCTGTGTCTTTCGGCGGATTTATTCATGCAGAGGATGACGACCAGCTGGATACCGCAGAAACCAATATTGTTGAAGGAGTTGTTTAAGGACTCCGGTTTGTACACCCTGACATGTGTTCTGCGGTGCTTAAGACGCCGGCCAATGGAGGGCAAGGTCGACGTTCAAGTACGGTCAGGCAGAGTTAGTGAGGAGAGGACAGCGAAGTTTGTCGAACAGCTGGATGGGAAGGGTGGTGCATCGGGGTTGAACGCGATCAACATCCGTCCCTTATTCTATGGAGAGGTTTCGAGATTCGTGCACCACGGGCGTTTCCAGCTTCTACAAGACCTCGCAGAGGGCACGTTACTCGGCGGTAAGGTGGGAAAGAGTTTGTCCGCTGACGTCGTAGAAACAGAGCTAGAGTTCAGCGACGACACGGGCAAGGTCAAGACGCGGAATGTCACGAGCCATGCTTGCGATATTTGGAGCAGCATCAAGTTTGCCCTACTGAGCCAGGAAGGCGCATATTCCGGACCACACATCGCGACGCCCGGCGGTACCTATGTTCGCTGCTTTTTCGGGGTCAAGCTATGGTTCTTCCACAATGAGTGTGATATGAACAAGGACGACTGGGATGGCCTACAAGCCAGTGGTTACAGGTGGCAGCCCAATGATAAAGCCCACTTCGCCGTTCTGGAAGAAGACGACGTGCTTCTCATGCCACCGGGAATACGGATGGTGCATGCGGTAAGCACGCTTGAGAGCGCCTACTGCGAGGGCGGTATGTTCTGGGATGACCAAAACATCATCCAATCACTAGACGCCCTCTACTGGAACTGCAGACATCGTGTCTTCTCCAAACTAATCAACCCAGCCCAAAGACCGATGAACCCCGTCCACTAGTCTAGCCTGACTAACTATCTCGGCATGAGCTCTGTCGCATCCGCCTTCGTACGAGCATAATGTGCTACGTAGTCGAATTTCGAGCGGTAGACGTCGAATACGAGAGATAGATTTATGCAGGTAGATTGATGAAGCGGACGCTGAGTCAGGCATGCGGCCGTGGATGATGGATTCACTTGTGAAGGCGGGGTCGGGCGGCCGTTTGAATTCGTTATCAGCTGCGCGCATGGCGGCAAGTTGCTGATGTCAGGAAAGGGCTTAGCATGGTAACACAATGGATACCAGTGCAAGAATCGCCCTGTCTGCACAGCCTCGAATGCCTCCCGCTGGCATCTCCATTTGACAGCAATTCTCCACGGAAATCAGACTTGAGACCCGTTAGTCGAAGTTTGGTTGAATAACCCAGTACTGATCTCACCTCTACCTCATGGACCTGCTCGACACCATAAAAGGGGAGCCATCGCTTCCAATAGCGATATTGACGAAAAGCTAAGTCGGAGATTCGGCCGTAGATGTCCGCATCACACTCGGCAGCCAAACACATTATATGGCATATACTGCACCACTCCGAGGAATCTGCAGAGCGACTGCTTGCGACTCGCAGGCTGCTCGTGCAATCGTCTCCTTCTCAAGTCGATAAGTTATGACGACTGGCTCTGGGTTCTGGCAGAAGTGCGGAAATGGTCCTTCCTTGGTTTCTTGAATACTTCTCCTTCAGTAACAGAACTATTTGGGGTAGCAGCATGCTCATCAACCAAGCTCGACCGCGTCTCGATACGAACATAAGCGGATTTAGAATCTAGACTGGATTTGGCAATGCTATGTGCGTTGAAATCCTGCGATAGTCCGGATTGCTCTGGGAAGCGGAGCTCAGGATTCGACACAGAGAAGCTCATATCAGGCGGAATCTGCTCAATGGCCGAATACATCCGTTTGAAGTGTATCAACATCCAATCATCGTATACATTCTTCGTGAACTTATGTGCCGTCCACTTCTCTTTACCGTCCGATTCCGTAACGTCGAATGTGCGAATAGGGTGACGGTAGTATTTGGTCTCCGGACCGTCAATATCGGAATAACAGCCACAAAGCCTGACACTTCGATGGTCATGCGAGATGGCAAAGGCGAGGAACTCCCGGTGGAGTTCCCTCTCGCGCTTCACCGCCCGAAAGAGCTCCACGACAGCTCGCACCGCGACGGCCGCGCTGTGAGCGTTCTGACGGTCGGCAACATCGAGCGCTGCCGCCCCGCATTTGACTTCGCACGTCAAGAAGGGAAAGTACATGTACCATGTGGCTATGAAGGAGGACTGGTCCATGATATCGCCAATGACAGGCTACATCCTGTCGAGCTGAACCTGCGTGAATGCCTGCCGACGGAACCTGACTGCGTAGTCCGGCTGCGGTTTCGTCTCTGTAACGGGGATAGATTTATTCCAGCCTTCGTTGACGGTCTCAATAGGCCATCGAGGACCGGCAGCGCGAAGAGCCAATACTTGAGCAGATGAAACAATCAATCGTGTAGTATCTTGGATAACCTTTGCTTCGTTCCTCTCTTCCACCATCTTGCAAGTCTCTGGAATATAGCATCGTCAAACAAGGTGTCTTTCGGACAACTCTGGCCTTTCGAAAGGAGCTTTTGGCAGAGGATCTTTTTGTTGGAGTTCAAATTGCCGAGCTTTGACTTTTCTATGTAGACTCCCTTCTTCTCTAAAAGGAGTCTATATTCCGACCTTTTGTATCCGGCGCTCTTCTGCTCTCGTGATTTCTGCCCGCTCTGACTATTCGAGCTAGGGGTTGAGGAGTCTGCATTCGAATTCTTTCTGCTTCTGGAGGACACCGACCTTTTGCCAGCAAATATGTTTTCCAGGTTTCCGCCCGCCTCGAAGTAGGAACCGGGCCACCGTTCGTACCGACACCACTATGCGATCGGATGTGGTTTATCTCGCTTTCGTCACCTGACGTACCAGGCGCTGTTGCACACTCTTCTATATCCATTTCAGCTTTACACTCAAGCGAGAGGTTCGTTAGCCCACTTCTTTCCCGCGATCGCTATCGCAAAAACCTCGTGTATCCTGATCTCTGTTACTTCGGGCAGACGCAAACTTTTCTTGACGAATCTTCTCCAAGCGTGCGCCTTTTCGTGGCATCTCGCTCTCCCGTGCACAAATCCTCCTCACTAAGTGACGGTCAGCTGTTGCAGGCTGGGACAATAGATAAGGCGGCATACCTGCAGCCTGTCGGTCCAGATTTGGAAGCGAATGAGTCTCGTTGTGGACCGTTCCCATGTTGGTCATACAAGTGGGTGTTAAGCATTGGTATTTGTATGGCGTTGGTGCAATACGTGCGGTTGGACGATCATCTGGATGATAGCCGGGCAGGACGGTTGTGGGTACGCGCCAAGCCAGCTGGCTCGTCCAGGGTATTAGGCATCAAGAAGTCCCATCCAGTCATTGTTTTAGCCGCTCACCGTGTGGATCCGAACAAACAGCCAAACATGGGCCTATCCCAGAGTGAATTGCAGCCCCGTGACATTCATGCGGCAACGGCCACGTCGGCTACAGTAGTGACAGGCTGTCTGGCATCTCGGTTTTGCGAGCTCTGTGCAGGCACCGTACCTGAGCAGAATGATTCCAAGCTCGTGGATGGCTTACCGACGCATCAGGTTCTGGTGGGCTAAGTACAAAACGATCTCGAGGACGCAACTACGAGACAATCGCTTTCATCATCACTTGACCTATTCTCAGTTACCTCCTCGTCTTCACTGTCTAGATTTCCGCTTTATAGCATCTTGTGGCGCGGCCTATGGACCTTTTTGTTGCTTGTTTGCAGTTCCGCTTCTCTCACAATGTCAAGGACTTCTTGAGTGCTGAAGGCGTATCTGTCCTTCAGAGATACTCTCTTTCCAGTCTTGCGTTGTTTGCGGGCTGACAATGGTGATTCTGCATCGGAAAGGCGCTTGCGGAGGATGATGTTGTCGCTAAGAGTCATTTCCCCACCGTCAAAGCGCGCTCGATGTACCGTCTGGCTGGTGACAACAAAGCTGTTTTCTTCCCAAGCTTCGAACGCAGCAGGTCGTTCGCCTGTCGTAGCTCGGTACTATCTGGTGGCGAGCTTTTCAATAGTGAAAGCTCAAAGTGGTCTGAGGTAGGCAAGCCGACTGCCCTGCCCGTTCCACTCTTATGAGCACCTCTATTAGACTCAACGGCACCAATCCAGTAGCTCGCCAATTACTCTTAATATTCGCCGCCGTAACTGCTTTCTGCCGCACGCGAATGTGCATCTTTGTCCAATCCGCGCGCTTGATGCGCCCAGGATCAAGTCGCGATACAGCGCGGGTTTCCACCGCAAGTGCACGCTTTAGTGGGCAGAAGACTCCGATATCGAGAGGCTGTAAGATATAATAGCAATGTGTGCAGGTAGTATGTGCAGCTCAATAGCGCTCTCCATGCAAAACGCGATAAGCTTCGCAGTGATGTGGCTTCCATAGCCGTCCATGATAAGTAAACGACGCTCGGAAGCCGCTGGTCTCGTCTGAGGATCGAACGTGCCTCGCACCCACTCCAACGCATGACTATCCGAGGGCTAGCCGCTATTGCTTGCACTGAAACGTCACTCGCTTGTTGTTACTCTCGGGATCCAGCGGTGTGTTCATATGCTTCGCCCTGAAAATGAGTGTCGGCGCAAGAGCTTCGCCGGATGCACTAACGCACTGGATGGCAGTTATCCACTCTTGTCGGCCATGCACGACCTTCCAGCTCGATCATTCTCGTATATTCACAAGCACTCTAGATTCTTTACTCGTGCCTTCTGCAAATCCAGACTCATCCATGTTGTAGACTCGCTCAGGTCGATACTGATTTTGTAGGAAGAGCTCTGTAACCGCATCGAACCACCTCTTAATCGCATCCGGCTTCATCGCGCTGTACCGTGCGCGTTCAATCTGGCGCGTCCAGGCGCCTTGGATCTGTGGGTAGCGTATGCGAAAGCGATCGAGCCATCGCTTCCCTATCGGGCGCTGAGATGGTAGTGATGTCGCATCAGCTTTGACTTGATGGCGCTAGTCTCGAATCTGTTTGGCCATGTCAATTACGAGCGCAGGTGATGCAGGATAACCTTTCGTCGTCAGATGCGTGATCCATCTCGCCAAAACCCTTTATTCCGATTCGGAGAGGACATGGCGGTGTCCATGCGCGCAAGATCGCGATACGCGTCTGTTTAGGCGATGGCGAAGAGTGGTTTCGGGAATGCGAGAAGAGTGAACAGTTCCGCGAACAGAGACATGATGATAATGATGATGATGATGATATTGATGATGATGATTCTCATTCAGGCTATGCACGGTACTCCGTATGAGCCATCCCTGAAGCGCTGCCTTGCATTAGAACAAACATTGCCTTTACCTCATGTGCCGAGAGATTAGCCAACATCTCATGTAACCTTTATGTCCGATGAGTGGCAAAGTCTGCCAGTCTGGTGAAGAAATCGGATAGAGGCCTTGACGACCTTCATATTCAGTTTCCACCTTTCGCGTGGGGCCATCCACCAGCTTGCCCGTCTGTACGTCCCTGCGACCGCTCCAACCTCCTAGCAGATACGAAGCGTCTCCCCACCGATCGCCCGCCGTTTCTCGCAATGTCTCGCGAGCATCGGCCCACCGCTCGCGTGTAACAGCACGTGTATCACTGTCTCATCACCGCGTCCGCACTCGCACGGCGGACTGTCTGCGAGCTTCTTCCTGAAGAGACAGGCGTTCAACCCGCAGTGCTCCGTCCGCGCTTGCACCAAGATCGAGGCCTCGTCCGAGCTCAATGCCCCGTATAAACGGAGCGTATGGCTTGCGGACCAGGCACGATCCATTTTCCAAGTGTAATACCTCACTTGGACATCGCCCTCGTTCACGTGAAGTGGTTTAGACCGCTCGCGATCGATCAGATGCAGCATCCCGGACAGCTCTCGTACCCTCTCGGACGGTTGGAGCGTCGGCTTGCTATTCTCAGACGTCGCCGCTTGTACGGCTGCTCTTGCTTCATACACCCCTCTGATGTTTCTGTCGCCGGGCACCAAGAAGATCGTGACTCGGTGGCCAACGCCATACAGATCGAGAACAGCCTCGGCAAGCTTGTGCAGCGTTTCCCTCCCGGCTGTGGCGTGGACGCCTTTCCGAATGGCTGCCAACGCGTCACGGTTTGCCGTTGCCACATACACATGCGCCGATTTGCGGATTGTTTTCCGCGCATGCTGCAACGCATACCAAAGTACCGTCAGGTCTGCGTTGAGCATAGAGCAAGTCGATGACCAATCAATCGTTTCCTGTCGGACACAGCCAGTAGTCATCCGGTATTTGATGATCGCGGCTGCGCCTACGCGTTATGGTGCCCAACGCGTCGCTGGCTTGCACGCCCGCCACAACCGCAGATGCCGTTGTGCTGCGCGCTTCCAGGTGAATCGCGTCAATAGACGCGTGTATTCGTCGGCAACCGCTACCAGTCTTTTCTGACAGTGTCGCTAACAGACACGCTGTATCCGGACTGGGTGAGCTGCGACGCGGCCCGTTCTGGAGACGATCCGATCTGATGCTGGCAATATTGCGCTACCAGCTTGCGCTGTTACTGAGCTTGATGTCAATCGGTCATCATGAGGACTCCCAAGTCATGAGCCGGAGATGTGAGCAGAGACGGGACATCACGATGGATGGCTTCGCCGACCCTATCGAAGACATCATCTCCACGGACGAGGAAGCGACCGCCAAGCTGCCGCAGTAGGTCTGCATATTTGATTGCACACTCGGCCACCTATGACACGGGTGGGGTGGCTCACTTCAAGTCTGCACTCCAACATAACTCCTTTGCTGAGAATTCATCATCCAGATTTGACACTCACGAACGCGATGGCGGTGGACGTGTACCCACCCCAAGCGAACGGCTGGTTGCCATACTTCCTCCCATATGTAAGCATATAACATGTGCCTATCACACCTTATTAGCACTGCTGGACTGACCGTGGTATTGATATAGACCAGCATCTCAGCCTTTATCCACTCCGTTCTCTGCTATCTCACTCCGCCCTCGGCATCACTGCGACAGTTCTCCGGTCCCGCAGCTCCGCCACCAACCACTCTTCTGGCGCACTTATACGGTGTGAAGAATACGTGTGCAGCCTTGATACGAGCTTATGCGGCAAACAATATTGATGATAGACGACTACACAGTCTTGCGATTTGGCCTTTTGTGGGTGGTGCTTGCACTTCATGTTGGCGAGTTTATGGTATGGCGGACGGTGAGGTTAAAAGAAGTCGGGTTTCCATTCATAACTGCTGGCCTAGGTCTGGCGTGTTGTTGAAGCAGAGGGAGTACTACCTGCGATCTCCAATCGGTGTGGTTTCAGCCTTACCCTTTCTGTGCCACAAGCCTAGGGAGGAAAGGGATTGTCGAGCTGGGTGCCAGAAGATGTGTGGGCCTTCATGCTTATATAAATGGGGCTTTTAAGTCTCTCAGCGATCCAGAGAGCCAAGAAGGAAAAGATCCCACGATATCGAGCTGAATGGGTTCTTGGATTTCGGGGGTGGCTTAGAAGCCGAAAGTAAGGGGATCCGCTCCTTTTGGCAGACCATGGGTGGCTGGTGTGTCTCTGGCACAAGCAACAATTACCAGAGTCTGGGTGAACATTCTGGCGACGAAGAGAACAGCGCGAGTCTAATAGCGCAAGATCGGGAAGGCCTTCTATATAGCAACCGACTTAAGTACCCTTCCACCTCGTAGGGCAACTCACTTTGGGATGCCGTTGTAGGGGCTTTGCGCGAGTACCTTGGTACCGCAATGAGGAGTGGTTACGGCCATCTTGAAAGCGACTGTTTGAAAGACTGTGATGACTGGGAATAGGCGCGGAGTACGCCAAAATAATTAAAGGATCCATTCTCACCGTTGCTAGTGGCTAGTCAACCGGACAAGTGGTTTAGAAAAATCATGTGCTCAGAGAGTTCCTATGGTGACGTAGCTGGGGAGTACGGCCGTTGCAAGACGAACGTCGTTCACAGGAGGGCGACGCATCTACGAATCAACATCCGAAGGACGTTGTGAACTCCGCGGGTCAAGTCAGGTGAATACCGACTTGACCTAGCTTCATCAGAGTTCCATGTACTTTGTTCGCGGATAAAGAACCGGTTCGTCTACTGTATGGCCGTAACGGCCGTTCGTATAGACTTGCCAAGAACATCCGAACAATCCGAAGGAACGCTTCGGCCGTAGCTGGGAGACCATAACGCTGGCAGATGCTTCGCAGCTTACGATATGCCCCACTATTGTGCTCCGGTATTGAAGGTTTGACCTCCGGACAACATAGGGTCAAGTGTATCGCATCCCGAATCGGCTTTATCCTTTTCATCGTGCGGAAGAGAATTTCGCATTGTCGACGTGCGTACTCACAAATTGCGAATGTCCGAATCGCGCTGTAGGGCCACACATAGCTCTTGCCTGACGGAAGCCAACTAGGAGCCTCCCAGAGATTGTCGCTTCTAGTCTTCAAACGGAGAACAGAATCTAGGCAATGGCGTCAGATCCGACGTCGTTCTTATATGATTTCTTATCCTTTACCGATGTCACAGTCAATGTCTTCGCACGCGAATCTGTGCTCTCTCCCGCCAACATGCGTTTCCTCGCACTACGTGCAATCCTTGGCTTGTCCTCTGTGTTTTATATTTCAGTCGCTGGGCTGCCTACATCAGTAGGAACTGCTTTTAAGATAACAGACGTACCATCCAACCTCACGACCGTTCCCTCGAACTCGAGCAATGGCCCTATCAGTCCAACGGTTGAGACGTGGCAACTAAGCGCAGATCTTACATTTCAATTCCAGCTGCTCTTGATCAATGGCCTAGCTACGTACCATGGCTCGAGCACGAACGACGTGCTCAAAGCGGCGCTTTACATTGAGCCGGGTAACTTCGAGAGCTTTGCTTGAGCCTTCGAAGCAATAGCTTATAAGACTAAGGCCAGGGCAGACGAGACCTTCCTCCAGTCCGGCGCAGTGAATGCTCGCGAAACGTATTTCGCAGCGGCAAGCTACTACCGCGCCGCAGACTTCTACCTTCACGGTAATTGGAGTGATCCTCGTATCAATGTATTTTGGGACTTGCAAACAGAATGCTACAACAAAGCTATCGCATCGCTGCCTACTCCTGGTCAGCGTATGACTATTCCGGCCCAGGGCTTTGACATACCTGTTATCTTTTACGCAGCCGACCAATCAAGCGCCAATGTCAAGCGAAAGACTATTATCATGGGCAATGGCTATGATGCGGCACAGGTGTGAAACTTTGTCTTATCTATCAATTTTGAGCTTGACACTAACACCGCGTAGGAAGAACTGATGCACTTTTTCGTTTTTCCCGCCTTGAGCCGCGGATGGAATGTGATTACCTACGAGGGCCCCGGTCAGCCTACGGTTCGTCGGAAACAGAGTATGGGTTCCATCTACGACTGGGGGAGAGTCCTCACACCTGTCGTGGACTACCTCTATAGCAGACATGATGTCGACGCCGAAAGGCTAGCACACCTTGGAAATTCTTTCGGCGGGTATCTTGCCGCTAGAGCTGCGGCCTTCGAACCGAGAATCAAGGCTCTGCTTCTTGACGGCGGCATCTATGACGCGCACGCCTCGTTTGCTGGCCAGCTTAATATTGATCCAATGCTGAAGGGGCTGTTTGACGCTGGGCAGCAATCGGAGTTTGATAACACTGTCGCTGAGCTCCTCCGGAGTCCACAAACGCCGAGCGGCTTGCGATGGGGAATCGAGCAAGGTCTTTGGGCCTTCAACATAAACGGACCCTACGAATTTCTGCAAGCTACCAAGGCATACTCTATAGCAGATGTTTTCGGCCAGATTCGTATGCCGACATGGATTGCAGCTGCAGCAAACGATCAATTTTTCCAGGGGCAGCCGGAACTTGTCAAGCAAGCTTTGGGTTCTCGAGCAACTCTACATCGGTTTGACGGCCCCGCAGGGTACCATAACCAGGTCGGTGCGGCCGAAGAAGCTAATCGAGTAATGCATATTTGGCTGGACAAGGTCTTCAGACTATGACCGTGGATTGTACGTGCAATCAAGACGGGAAACATACTGTCCTTTTCTCGGGTCCATCTCTTTAATTATAGATCCTGACAGGAGAGACGTTCCGAGATTGCAACGTCCTCAGCAGAAGCTATCATTCCTTAACGCAAAGGTCGTCTTTGCTGTTCTTAGTAATGACGATGGAATTTATTTCGCCTGGCCTAACGCCCAAAGGGCTTCCACGTGTATGATAAGTTCGTGCTACAAGTAAGGTCGTGACATTTGCGCTATTAACTCCGCAATACTGGATGTGACTCGGTTCATGCTGATTCAGTCGCTTCAAAAGATACACGGTTATAATGATGTGAGCAGCGGAAAAGTTACGCTGCTTGTGGATTGCGCCTATTTGGCTTGCCACATCTAGGCAAATGGCACCGTGATATGTTCAGCCTGTGGCCGGATGAGTCATGGGGGTTCGCACCCCCACGAATATGGCCCATGTGGCTGCTTGGATTTTCTTGTTGTTCTGCGACATGCGCGCTGTGCTGTGACGACGGATCATGATGCCTGGCAAGGATGAAGACAAAGGTCAGCGCGACGAAGTTCAGTGACATCACAGGCACAGTTACAAGATAGAATAGTAGTTCTAAGCATCTGGGCGTGAAAGTTCCCGGCTCCCAGATACGACCACGTTCCCCGTGCGCACACACTGTCGAGTACTTCAACGAACTCCTCAGCGTGCTCCTGGCCAGTGCTGAATCAGCCATACCGAGTTTTCCAGGTGATCATGTACGAGGATTGTTGGATTACGGTCCGCGCCATGACATGCCGGCAGTACCAGGGTTCCTTCTACTCATCATCCACCGGCTCCTGACTCTGGCTGATGGCATCCTTGCAATTGTGCATTTCCTATTTGAGGCCCACAGAGACGGTGTGAGTCAGTTTGTTCGGTGCATTGTATTCGATCGCGACGGAGGGTATTCGGTTGGAAACGTCTGCGTCAGATTTCATGAACCGGAACCGGTGCGAATCTTGCAGATGGTTATTTCGATGGGACTGCGTTCTGCAAGGGCTGCACACAGGATAGGGCAGACACCAAATGCAGCAAGAAGTCAAACAACACATCTTTGCACAGCCCAATAGATGTCCTAGTATATATCACGAGGATTGCAAAGGAGAGACAGAGTCGATATGGTCATTCTGGAGACCCGGATGGGAGAGGAGACCCTTCTCCGACCACGACGGGGGTTGCTTGGCTCGCTGGGGCACGAACCTTACAGCCTAGGATGTATGCCACAGATGGAAGCAGCGCGGTGTTCTGGACTTTCCATGATTATACCCACTACTAACTCATTGGCTTCGGACAGCGATTTCGGTAATGTGCGCTGTCCTGGACGGCAAAGACCTAGACTGCGGTTGCTAACACCGGTGCCAAGCCGCCGAGGTTGAGCAGCAGC
>NAJQ01000652.1:5276-16747 GCA_005059865.1 Friedmanniomyces simplex
CCATCGTCACTGCCCGCCCGCATCTCCAATGACGGCAGTCGCACCTCCGCTCTTCCACCCAAACACCAGAGTCGGATGGAGTAATGGTAACGGCTTCGGTGCCATGAACTCGGACGAAGTGAGCAAGATGTTCACCACTGCCCCCCGCAAGACCGTCCAGCGGCAGAACTCCTCCTCCTCCATCGCCTCCACCGCCTCATCCACTTCCACCATATTAGCTCCGACCGCGCAGACGAACGGTAGCAGCACACCATCATCAGTGGAAGCAGGGAGCTGGGCGGCGCGGAAGAAGCCGAACCGAGGGATATGGCCACCGGGAAAAGCTGAGCCGGCGACAGGCATATCTACTGCGCGACCACAGGCGGTGAGCTCGGCGACGTCAGGCCCCACTGCCTCCTCTGCCATCTCCGCGCTGCACGCACCACTACTACCGTCTCAGCAGATGGCGAATGGTGCAGTACGGAACCCGACTGAGCCGCCTGCGATACTACACCTTCTACCCATCAACGGCACCTTCGAGAGGAAGACCATCAACGTGCCTTATTACGAGCAAGTTCTCAAAATCGGTCGCCAGACCAATCAGAAAACGATACCGACTCCGACGAATGGCTACTTCGATTCTAAAGTTCTATCACGACAGCATGCCGAAGTGTGGGCCGACCGACAAGGTCGCATCTTCATCAAAGACGTCAAGTCCAGCAATGGCACCTTCGTGAACGGCATGCGCTTGAGCCAGGAAAATAAAGAGAGCGAGCCGCGGGAGCTCCGGGAGCAAGACGTGTTGGAGCTTGGCATTGACATCGTGTCTGAAGATCAAAAGACGGTGGTACACCACAAGGTCGCGGCGAAGGTGGAACATGCCGGTATCTACGGACAAGGAAACGACCCGCTGGGCTTCGGCGAGCTGGACCCGAGCGTGAACGGTGGCCTACTAGCCGCACCGCACCCGCTCAAGAGGACCGCGAGTCAAGGCTCGCTGAACGGGCGGGTAGCAGCAGGAGGCATGAACGGCGTGCAGCAAGGCGGCTTGAATGCCTCGGTGGCCGGTCAGCCGCAGCAGATGCGCGCTTGGCTGAATCCGATTACCACCGAGCAGATTGTGAAGAAGCTCAATGTAAGTGAAGGTGTAGTGTCATGTGGAGAAGTGCACTTGCTCACATGTACAGGCTGAGATGAGACTCGCCATGCAGCAATCACAGGATCTAGCTCGAGCACGGCAGATGATCGCACACATCGTCGGCGATAAAGTTGAGTCGCCGTCTACCAAGGACTCGAAACCGAACTCGGAAAAGTCGCGATCATCGCCCACTAAGTCGAAGCTCGACCTCAAATCTCAATTCTCGGAACCTCCCGCACCACCGCCCCAGGCGCCGCTGCCGGAGAAGCCGGACGTTGCGCGAGCCCTTGCAGATCCCGTCATTCGGCCACTCCTACGCCGTGATGATACCGCCTTGCCCGGGTCCACCAGCAGCTCTCCCACCCGTCCCGACCATTCTGGCGATATTCTCCGCCTTTGCGAAGAATTGAAATTAGCCAAAGGCGAACTCAGCAACCAAAGCGAGCGCATGAAGAGCCTAGAAAGCGAGCTGGCGCTGGAGCGGACAGCACGAGAGAGCGCCGAAGAGCGGGCCCAAAGGTTCGAGCGGCGCGACTCGCCCACTAAGAATGACGAGCGGGCTGTCTTGGCCTTTGATGAAGCTGTCTCGCCTACCTCTCCTCATTCTTCTGGGCCGGACCTGCAGACCCAGCTCGATAGGCTGACGGCGTCGATGGACGAGATGAAGCAGCAGATGGAGAGGTACTGGCAACGCGCCGAGACCGCCGAGGTGGAAAGGGACGAGGCGCGGCAGTCGCTGGCGGAGATGGTGGAGCAGAAGCGGAGGGAGAATGCCGATCGTGGTGTTAACGGCCGCTCGGCGTCGAAGGGTCGCAAGTCGCCTGTCAAGCGCACACCCTCGCAGCTGGACGGGAAGACTGTGGAGCCGAACGGGCATGCGGTCGCGCCGCAGCCGGGGAGTCCGACTTGTGAGACTTTGCTCGAGCGGGCCGGTGTCGAGGAGGGGCAGCCCATCACGCTTGAGCAGGCGAAAATTATGACCCAGCTTTTGACGCAGGAGGTGCTTCATCCACGTAGGGCTGGCGATAGAGGGAGTGAGAGTGCGCTCGCTTATTACGGCCGGCCGTGTGGTAGTGCGGCCGCGGTGGTGGTTTTCGGGCTGTTACTCATGAGTTGGGTCAATGGGTGGCCTAAAGTTGAGCGCTAAACGTACTGCTCGTTGGCTGTTACGAGGGCGAAGGCTGGAAATTGGGGTTTGGGATCTAGATGGTTATCTGCCGCTGCGCTGTGTCGGATATCGATACCTCCTCCCCCAAGACCGCAAGGCCATAGTACAGTGCTTCATTTTGAGGGGGTGGCGTCAACGTCGGGCCACTCCTCGAGCACACTGACTGGATAGGAACCGCAGCCCGGTACTCAATCCGAAATTTGAGGCACAGTATCAAGTACCTGTCATCAGCATGGCCGAGCTACCGGACACTCCACGCCTTACCGAGCAACGAAGTCAGGTTATCATCACGCGCTACACGAGGACATTGCGGAATCGGGCGCCACCGATGGACAAATCAGAAGGTAAGACGGTACACAGAGGAGAGGAGAGGGGCAGGGACGCGAGAGCAAATGTTGTGTGGATCTGACAGACTGACCCGGTGTGTGTTACAACTCTTGGATGGAATGGGAATGGGAAAGGAAGGGAACGGATGGGTCGGGTCTGGTCTGGTCTGGGTCTGGGCATTATGGGACCAACAGGGCGTTTTTACGGCAGGCACACACCGAGGGGAAGGGGGCGAACTGAGAAGGGTTTTAGGGGTGAATGATCTTTTGCGGGGTTTTGATTGGAGGTAGCGAGCAGCTACTGGCGTGATGCGTGGGTGTGTTTCGTTCTGTATATATTCCATTGGGATCCTTTTGCCTGTACCCGGCGAAAGCTCCAGCCATCTTTTATGAGTCGAGTTGTTGATGGTGAGCACGTGATTAGCCGCTTATTCCCGTCGGTATCTTGATAAGGCTGAAAGTGACTTCACCTTTTGGTTTCCAACAAACAGACACTATGCCATGACATGTCCAAGCCATACGCGGACGAGGCCGCCGCGAGCATCTCCCTCCACAATCTACACGAACGGCCCTCCTCTCCTGACTCCACGACCTCCCAGGACCTCGACCACCTCCTCTCAGACGACGACGACGACAATGCCTCCTCTGAAGTTTCCAACGACTTGGAAAGCCTTCCCCCCGTCCATGGCGGCCGCGGCGCCTGGACCTGCCTCCTCGGCTGCTGGCTCGTGGAAGCCATGATCTGGGGTTTCCCGCTCGCGTTCGGGGTGTTTCAGCGGTATTACTCTGCTGGTGATGAGCTCTTTCGACCCGGTAGTGCTAGCGGTAGTGGTGCCAGTGTCCCAACCATCGGCACCCTAGCAACGGGCGTGAGCTACCTAGGCATGCCCTTCACGAACCCCGTCGCTCTCCGGTGGCCGCGGTGGAGACGGACGATGTGCGTGGCTGGGTGGGGACTGTGTCTGCTCGGGCTAGTCTGCGCGTCTTTCGCACAGGAGGTGTGGCAGTTGGTTCTGTTCCAGGGGTTCGTGTACGGGCTGGGTTGGGTGATCTGCTATACGCCGTTTTTGTTCATGCTGAACGAGTGGTTTGTCGAGAGGCGGGGGCTGGCGTATGGGATTCTGTTCGGTGCGTCCGGGGTGTCGGGGATGGTGATTCCGGTCGTTGTGGGGTGGATGCTGGAGCGATATGGGTTTCGGGTGGCGCTGAGGGTGTATGCTGGGGCTACGGTCGTTATCTCGGGACCGGGACTGTTGCTTATACGGCCGCGGGCGAGGGCTTCGAGAGATGTGGCACGGACGACGCTGAGGAGAGGCCGAACGGTGGTGCAAGCTTTACGGCCATATGCGACTAACGTTCACTTTCTCATAATGGCCGCGGCAGTCTTCGTCCAAGGCCTTGGCTTCTTCATCCCTAACATCTACATCTCGTCCTTCGCAGAAGGGCTAGGCCTCTCCACTTCCGCGGGCTCCGGTCTACTCGCTCTCGTCTCGCTCTCCCAGGTGCTCGGACAATGTTGGCAAGGCTGGGCATCGGACAAAGTCAACATCTACCTACCCCTTTCGATATCGGCACTCGTTCCTGGTCTCGGTGCGCTGATACTCTGGGGTCAGGCGAAGGGATTGGCTTACCTGGCTCCGTTCGCGATTACATGGGGATTATTCAGCGCGAGTTATAGCGTGCTATATACGCGGATGTGCTCTTTTCTGACGGAGATGAATGTCGGTCCGGACGATCACGACAATATCAGTATGTTGTTGTACGGCTTTTTCAGCTTCGAACGAGGAGTTTCGAACATACTGTCGGGACCCATCAGTAGCTGGCTGGTAGATCAACGGCAAGCGATTGATGGAGACAGGTACGGGCTCGGCAGATATGCGGCTGTAATATGGTTTACGACGCTCTGTATGCTTGCAAGCTCTCTTGCTGGTCTTGGATGGCTTTGGAGGCCTAGACAGAAACGGGAGAGTAGCTTCTCAAGCAGCTGATACGTCGAGCGTTGGAAAAGTGGAAAGCAATGTTTGAAACCGCTCAGTCTATGGATATCCACGCCTTTGCCGGCTTTCGCGACCATACCCAACCCAACGGCCTGCGAGGAAACACTTCGCAATCATTACGGGCGACCTTTCATTACGGTGTACAAGGAGGAAGCCGACGAATCATCGAACAGCCAATTCCGCCCGCCTCGGCAAATCACCTTCTCACACTCAAGCCGGTCAAATGCCTTTCTCGCCTCATTCGCCATCCGCAATGGAACCTGCCAGAGTGTCATCGCATTCTCCATCGTTGGCATTGTAAGCCGCTGGGATTCCATCGCCTCCTTCACGGTCAACACTAGGACCCGCGATGGCGTCCTCGCCTCCTTCACCATTAGTACAGGGAACCGCCGAAGACTCGTCGCCGCCTTCACCGTCAGCACTGCGACCCGCCGCGGCATCACCGCCACCCTTCACCGCCCGTTCGAGTCACAGTTCGCTATAGGCCTTACGTTCCGTGTCGAGTAGTTCATCAATACCGGGCAGCTTGCCGACCATCTTCCACTCGCCTATCGTCTGCTTTACCAAGGTACCCACCAGCAAAGCGATCATCCCCAAGCCAAAAGGCATGTAGGACGGTACGCGTCGCTTCAACGGGCAGGAGTACGGCCGGGCGCTGAAGGGCATGAAGATGGGGTCTTCTAGGTCCCGTTGTTCCATCCCATTCCACCTCTCTGGTCTGAACCGTAGAGGATCGGGCGCCCACGTCTTCGGATCGCGATGGCAGGCCTCGATGTCCGCGGCCACGGTCTTGACTTCCCCCGCTGTCGTCCTGTACTCGCGGTAGACTCTCCGGGTCGGCGGGTAGAGCCTGAGTGTCTCTTTGCCGATCTGTGAGGCTGACGTGCTGGTCTGGATGCCGGAGATGTGCAAGAGCTGGCCGTCCGTGGGAGTTTCGACGAAAGCTTGCATGATGTCGCACCATTCTGAGCCGTGCGGATGTCCGCGAGCGGTTACTTCGGTAAAACACCGCAAGACCACGCGCCACATCGTCTCGTCTCCAGGCAGGAGCGAGTTCAGCGGATTGTCTTTCCTGTCGTCCACTTTCTTCTGTGGTAGCACTTCTTTCAGCGCCTCACGCGGCCCATACTGCCTCTTAAACACGCAGTCGGGCTCGACTCTCACTTAGGTAGTGCCCTTGGAACGGAGCCACTGCTTGTTGATGCAGGAAGCGATCTCCCGCATGCTGTTGTCGACGTCATGCTTGCTGGTGTCGTAGCCAAACAAAACATGCATCATCGATTTTACGGTAATCATCTGCACCACCGCGAAGAGCCTTAAGTGGTCTCGCGAGGTTGTGAACTCGTCTTGCACGACCGCTTGGACGCGAGTAGCCAAAGCAGCCCACTCAGTGTTGTTCTTCTTGAGAAGCCCTTCGACATTGGTACGAAAGTCGATGCAGTCGTTGCGGATCGAGGTAGTGAAGCAGTTGTCGACGCCAAACGCGGTCACGAGCCGTTGGTTTGGTTGAGCTCTGCTGTTGGATCTACTTGCAATCGGCGTGCTTACCAGGCCCATACTATCCACAGCATTTCTAGTAGAATGCTCAGACACTCTGCGGCGGCGGAAGTACGCATGTCGGACGACGTCTGCTTGGCCGTTGCGGGCAGATCCTTCGCACTCGTGCTTCTCGGACAACCTCTAGCCTCGGACATCTGCATTTCATTCAAAACCTGCTCTCCAGGCAAATCAACCGCTGGGCTGTCGTTGATCGTAGGCTTTGTCCTTGTGCTGCTCAGTGGTTCCTTTGCATCGGGTGCCGCCTCGCTGTGCAAGGTCATCGCCACGTGGACACCAAAGTATGCAGATGTGACACAGACCGCTGCAAGGCTGGTGATCTTGCAAAGTTGAGCGACGCAACGCATTGGCAGAGCTAGAGATGACGACGACTCGATTTCGTTCTTGCTGTAGTCGAGTAGGAGATCCGAGGCCATGTTGAGGACACCGAAACCGATGATCGACACAACTGTGTCGTAGAGCCGCAGAGGGAGATCGGCGTGTTGTGTGAACCGGAGCCTGTAGAAGGCGTACAGCATGGTTGCCACGCTCAGGAGAGCGAGGCAGAATTCCATGGCGTTGAACGCTGCTGGTTGTGATGAGGAGAGAATGAGTATGAGCGTTGCAAAGCGCAGTATATGAACATCGAGCATTCAAAGGCTGGAAAAGGTAGCAAACCGATACTGACCTAGAAAGCACTCGGACCCACCTGGATGTGTCAACCATTTCAAAATTTCTTTGATCCGTAGGGCACGTGAAGCTCGCAAACATTACCGACATGCCTTCGGCTTTGATGTCCTGCAGCTGCGTGTATGTGAGAAGTTTCAAAAGTACAAACGTGGTCTGAGATGCTGCAGCGTGTCTGGATCACTCGCCAATCCTGTTTGTCTGCCAATTCTCGCTTCTTCCATTCATGGCGCGACTTGTGTAGCACCGTCCACACCGCCCTTCTTGGCCGCCTCATAGCTGATGAGCTTGAAGTCGTATTGCAAATCGTACTGCGCCTTCGAATCCCCTTCCTTCAGCAGGAAATCCACCACCAAGCTGTCCTTGACTGCGAAGACGGAGTCATTGTCGATGTGCTTATCCTCTTTGTCGAAGATCTGAGTCGTCAACGGCTTGTAGCCCTCCGCGGTGAGGATGAAGTGGATATGCGCTGGTCGCATGGGATGCCGATCGAGCATCTCAAGGAGCTTGCCTGCGGGTCCATCGTTCGGTACAGGATACGATGTCGGCTTCAGGCAGTAGAAGCTGTATTCACCATCTGGCCCCGTGAAGAACCTTCCTCGCAGGTTCATGTCCGGCTGGTCAGGGTCTTGCTGTTCGTAGAGGCCGTTCGGTGCCGTGTGCCAGATGTCGATCTCGGCGTTGTCGATCGGTTTGCCTGTATTGAAGTCGAGGACTCTCCCGTGCATCAGAGTGTGGTCGCTTCCTTCCATGTCCTTCAGTACAATGCTGTCGCCCATCTTGCGCTTGGGCGCGTCCTTTCTCCAGAATGGTCCGAGGATAGCTGTTGACGTTGGTGCATCGGCAGCCTCTCCAGCGAGCGTATACGTGATCTCGTCGACGAGGGACTCCAAGCCGATTATATCGCTCAGCAACTGCCCTTCATTTCTTTTATCATCGGACCATTTGCCAGTGGCGTTGATCTGAGTGGCTCGTCAGTCTTGGGGTGCAGACTGGCATCGTGGAATCTGTCATGGAACCACCTAGGGCTAAGGGCTTACCAGGTCAATTCCGGCCATATACTCATCCACAGTGATTTCATTCTCCCTACAGAAATCATGGAGGTGGCGAGTCAAACTCGCCATCACCTTCCTCAACCGAGGGTTGGCTTTCGGGCCCGTCGCATTGATGACAGCGTCCGTGAAGTGAGGATCGAAACGGGACGTCTTCGTGCTCGATTCGTCGGCATCGCCGTTCGTACAGTTGCTGCCGTTCACGTGGTTCGGAGCGGGCTGCTCATCGGACTTGTCCGGGACGACATTCAAGGGGTTTTGCACCATGCCGGACATTGTCGATGGTATGCTTGGTCGGTACTTGAGTGTTGTTTGAGGGGCTCGTTGGGAGAAGAGGATGTCTTTGATTGACGACAATATCAGGTAGGAAGTGTCCAGCTTGTATAGGTGTCAGCGACTAGGCCGGATCGCAGGATTGCAGGCTGAGCGGATCAGCCCAGCTGGAAAAAATTGAGGAAGAACTTGCCATCCTCTCGTCGCCTGAAACACGTCGCGCATCCTCGAGTCGTATACACTTCGGCAGCCGGCCTAGCGGAGGGCGCTCTCCACTGCTGCCACTGCACAAGAATGGACGATGCAAGGCCATGATGCTGTTTGCGGGGCTGAAAGTGGAGGAAGCGGAGCTCTGCCAGCTCTTGTGAGCACGTGATCCAATGTTGGCTACTGTGTGCAATTTGGAGTGTATATCTCTCTTTCGTGTTGACAAGAACGCTATACGAGGCAGCTTCCTGCGCTCAGAATTCGCATGACGCTGCCAGTAATAATAGCCCCGTCTACTTGATCTTTTTCCCTTCCTTCTCCTCGGTCTCAGCAGTGTACGGATGTTTGATCGTCAAGCAATAGATATCCAGATAATCGCAGATAGTAACAATGACATCCACAACGAAGCTCGCATACACACCCACAGCCAAGCCGAGACAGGTAAACAGGAACGCTACCTGATAGACGCCATCACCCAGCGCACTCGGCCAGCCGAAACCGAGATGACCTTGTAGAACCGGCCCCAGGGAGTCCAGAACGCCGTAAGCAAGAGGCACCGCCAAAACGTTCTGGTACGGGAACTCGGACTTAGTGAGGTGAGCCGTGATCATCTGGCCGACACTGTAGGCGTTGACCAGCCCAGCGTAGAAGACGAAGGGCACCAGGTGGTTGTGGAGGATGTTGGGTTGCAGCGCCAGGTAGGAACCCAGCAGGATCCATGTGCCGAAGAAGGGTAGAAGGCCGAGTAGAGCGAGTCTGGCCTGTTGACCGCGCTTTCTCCGCGCAGCCATGGCGTTCCGTGCGCTGTAAGATAAGTCAGTACATGTGTCTCGTGTTATTGACGATCAGAACCTACCTCTCCACGGTGTTGAAGATCAGCACCAGCCCTCCATACCACATGTACCCTTCTCCAAAATCCAACTGATACACAGCTTTCGGCATGAAGCTGAAGTACGGCACCCCCAGCGCCGGAAGCATAGGCTGCTGCCAGTAATCCCCCGACCCCTTCCACCACGTAACAGCGTACACCACACACAGCGTCAAGATCCCCTCCACCGGACCCGACACCAACCCCAGCGTAAGCGTCTTCGTATGGTACTCATCCCACGTCTGAATATAAAACGTGAGCATAGTCGCAAACAGAATCAGCACCGTTTTCCACCCTTGCCCGAAATTCATCGTCGCGGAGAAGAGCAGCACCTCCAGACTCGTATTCAGCGCATCGACGCCGTGGTCGAAGAGCTCGCCCAGCGGGCCACTCTGCCTCGTTCGTCGCGCCTGCGTGCCATCGATAGCGTCGAAAGTCTGGTAGAGGAAGAGTCCGATCGCCCAGGAAGCGTAGACCCATGGCGGGCAGTTCTGGTCCAGGCCTGGGGTGTAGTACAGCATGGTCAGGATATTGGCGATGACGAAGCCGAAACCGCTAAGGGTGATGGCGTTGGGTGCCATGCTCAAGGGGAAGAGCTCGATGACTTGGCTCCACCAGTAGGGCTTGAGGATGTATCTCGATACGAGGCTGTGGTCGACGCCGGAGTACTGGTACTCCTTCAGCTTGGGGAGCTGCTGTTGCCGGATGTAGACCATCTTGACGGTCTTGTTGCCTCTCGGACGTGGATGGTTGCGAGCAGGTTGCGAACAGTCCCGGGTGAATGTTCAGTGGGGAGGATGGGGCTTGATGGAGATTTGTGTTTGTTGACATTTGAAATTCAGGGAAGTTGCGGACTTGACTTCTTGGCGCGTCGACGTCACAGGAAACGCGTGAGGTTCAGAAACGAAATCCTCGAAACATGGAGCACATGTGAGAGCATACGAGGCTACCTTATGTGTAAGGACTTGAACATACAGTTCGTGGTCGCGCGGTTTGAATCGCTTGCTATGCACATTCGCACGTCGAGCGGTTTGCTGTCCGCTCTAACGCGCCACAAACATGCGCGCTCGCTCGATACTCCTCAACGCCCTTCTGCACAGTAACAGCACCCATGTAGATGCGCACACCCATCACTTTCTCCCCTACGCCTCTAGCCGATCGCGCTCCACGGCATCGGCATCATGATCCTGCTGTTCATCTTCTGAATCAGTGGCACCGTACGATGCACCGTCTCGCCCCAGCCCGGCACACTCCAGCTCTGCTCTCTCCGCGCCCGGCGCTCCTCGAGATCGGCGAACTGCCAGAGATGGTGTACGACGTTCAGGTCGCCGATCTGCACGAACCATGCGCCAACACCTGTATCTCGTCAGTATACGTGATACCAAAAGTGATGGGATAGCAACATACCCTCCATGACCTCCCTCCTCGCCGCCAGACCCTTCTGCCAGTGTGTCTCCCATTCGAGCAAGTTACCCGGGTGTAGAGTGTAAGATCGCAACTCGAAGACGCCTCCGAGCTTGCGCGGTGGGCTTGTGGGCCAGAAGCGGAACTCCTGCATGAGCGACGTCTTCTTGCTGGTGATCAGACTCTTCAGCTTGCGGTCGAACTCGGGAAACTCCGGGTGGTTCTGGATGGCGTGGAGGGACGCGTGGTAGCCTTGGTAGCGCTGGTACTCCCAGATGTGGACTGCAGTCGCCCGTCAGTATCGCGCCACCTCATATACTCCCTGTCAATCTTACCAAACTGATCACAATCCCCAACCTCCGTCCTCCAGCTGCCCACAAGATGCACCTTATTCTCCGGCATATCCGCCATCCGCGGGTACCAGCTCCCCACCAACTCCACATACTCATCCACCTTATCCGGCTTCACCTCGTGAAACACAATACTGTGCACGTACTTGCCCCTCGCTAGCACCTGCGAGAAGCTCCGTTCAATTTCCCGGTCCATCTCCCTGCCCTCCTCCGTGCCGTAGATGAGACTGCTCAGCCGGCCGGAACCGGCCTTCTTCTTGCCGTCCGGGTCGGTTTGCTTGCGCTGTACTTCGCCTGCAGAGAGTGAGAGTGAGCCTAGGCCCGCGGCGTCAAGGTACTGGGTGGTAGCAGAAGCAGTAGAAGAGGTGGAAGAGGACTTAGCGGCGCTGGAGGCAGACTGTGATGGTGACTGTGACTGTGATTGAGCTGACTGACGTTCTTGTTCTTTCTTCCGGCGCTGCATCTCGGCCAGGTTGTCGCGGAACT
>NAJQ01000653.1:0-16737 GCA_005059865.1 Friedmanniomyces simplex
CCCTAACCCTAACCCTAACCCTAACCCTAACCCTAACCCTAACCCTAACCCTAACCCTAACCCTAACCCTAACCCTAACCCTAACCCTAACCCTAACCCTAACCCTAAACCCTAACCCTAAACCCTAACCCTAACCCTAGGGTGTTTAAAGTGTTGCGACCCTATAAGGTAGTATTATATAGTAGAGCTTAGTAGGCTTAGATAGTGTTAAGATACGGTTAGTATAGGGTAATACTTCTCTCGTTAATAAACTGCTCTACTGGAATCGTTCCTAGGTACGCGAAGACCTTTTAGTTGGATTGCAACATAAGTTGAACACGAACTACATATAAAGAAAGCACGCCTGCTATATACATAAGAGATTCGTGTGTTATTAGCGAGCATAGTAAGCGACGCTTACGATGCTCGTAGAACGTAAGCATAGCGAGCATTGCTCGCTGCGCTTACGCTTCCGCGAACGGGTGCCTATGTTATAGTCCGAGGCAACCGTGTCTCGGGGTCGTAAGCATTCTCTCGTCTGCTTACGATTACGTGTTCGATCTTCCCTAGGAGGATCGTAACATTTATAGAGTAATAGAGTAGTAGAGTAAGCCGCTACTCTCTACTCTTTTTGCTCTATATAATAGAGCAATAGAGTAGATAGATTAAAGGAGTATTCTAAGCTTCTCTTATTCTATTCTACTAGGGCTATTTCTCTATAAGAGCGCTAAAGTAGAACTCTTTCTATTATAGTATCTATAATACTATACTCTAAATATATAGTAATATAGAGCCTCTCTATAATATCTAGAGCTACTTCTTGTTATTTAATAATAGAATTAGATAAGTAATTAGTAATACTAAGCTAATAGGATATTCTAATAGTAGGAGTCTTTATAATATCTAATTAATTATATAGTAAAGCCTTCTCTATAATCGTTGCTAGTCTTTCTAGTAGCCTATAGCCTATAGTAGTAATAATTCCTACTATTTTCTATATAAATAGATAATTAATATAATTCTTCTAACTATTAATAATAAGGTATTATCTAGAAGTTCTTAGTACTAACTTAATAAGAGCTAATATAGCGGTAGTTAGAATATCTATATACTAGGCTCTATACTACTTACTAGAGGAAGAGAGATATAGTATTATATAGTACTATCTACTATAGACTTATCTAAAGAAGTTAATAGCTAGTTAATACTTTAGGTATTTTGATTATATATACTAGCTACTAGCTAGACTATACTACTCTCTACTTATAATAGGGCTAAGAATTGCTACTAGTAGCTTATCTATACAAAGAATAAGCCTAGCCTAAACAAGCTTAGGTAAAGGTATATATAAACATATATCTCTAAGGAGATTATTATACTGTTATATAGCATTTTAAGGTATATAGTAAGCTCTCTGCGCCCGCGCCCTAAGGCTAACTTTATATGTCTATATTTAACTCTAAGCCTAACTATAGCCTAGCAAAGATAGACGTTAGCTAAAGGATAAGCAACTACGCCTAGCGCTGCTGTTTAAGCGGCTCTAGCAGATTTAGGCTTACTACTTCTAATTAACATAGGGCGGGACGGGAAGTCTAGGCACAACGCTATACGCGTTACCGCCGCTAGAGGTACGTGACTTTCATTAGCTCCTGTTTGCAGGGAGTAGTATCGCAGGTCTTCTTCGCTCTTTCCTCGTCGCTTTCTTAATAACTATGTTGTGCTTCCGCCGGTGTACATGACCTTCTCTCCCGCTCGACAATGCCTCCTCATACCCCTTGGCGTCTGAACGTCCAGCAACGCCCCGGACCAAGCGAGCAAGACATCAACCAAGAGCCGGATTGGACGGAGAGCTATGAGCATCGGATCGGTATTCGCAAACGGCAGCCTGGCTTAACGCATGGTGATGACGAGACACCAGAGCTCCGCAGTAGCTCGCATGCTCCTGGCGCTGCCTAGGGGTGCCAAACATGTCGCAGCAGCTGCCTTACCTCTCTATTATAAAGGCTGCCGGCGGCCGTCTTTTCGTGGATCTCTCGGAATGGATCTAATGGCGGATCGTGTGACACGAGTAAAGCCGCGTCATTCTTTCAGGCAGTTTCATCCACTTCACTCGATAACGGAATGAATGATTTTTAGACCAAAACCGACTGCGAGACCACAAAGCTCCACTGTGCGCAACACAAAGATGGGAATGTCAACCAGCATCGCATTCACGGCTGGGGTGGCGAAAAGGCAACACTCAAAGTCTTGCGGTATTACGTACAAGCCACCGTCCAGAATGCTCTATGCAGCCCTGGAATTTGATCTCCACATCGCCAAAGTAAAAACTCGTCCGAAGCGGGGAGTAGATCTCTCGCAGAGACCAATATTGGGCGCAACCTTTGCAAGTGATCAGGTATGCAGAGGTATACACGCTCCCGACATGCATGCCAAGAAAGCCTCGAGTTGAGCGCAATGACCTCGCACTAACATTACTGGCAGGTCTTAAGGTTGATGCGAACACTATCCATGCACATGCCGTCAAGGGCGGAAAGTTGGCGACACTGCACGCAAGAACTCTTTGCCGTTGCGGAGCAGACAGTAGTGGTCAACGGCTGTGGTGTTACGGCCGCCGCCCGCCTCCGCGCCGGCACGGAGAATGCCATCACATTTGACTTCACGATGTATGAAGCATCTTGAGCCGTCAGCAGTAACGCCGAGTGTCGGCGGATGAAAGTGGTGTGCATGGCAGCAAGCGACCACGAACACACAGAAAGGGAGACTGCGTCGTTTCTTCCTGCCGCAGCTCTGACGGCCGCTCTGCTGCACAAGACCATACTGCCGTCCTGAATTGTTGAGGCCTGCAACAACCAGGCGGAAAGAGGCTCGACAACATGGCATCCGAGTCCCGTCAGTCCAATCGACCTCCGACCTGTGGCCGTGCATGCGTTACAGCAACACCACGGCGTGAGAAAAGGTACATCGGCACTCAGTCTTCTCGTGGGCGCTGTTCAGGCACCTGAGTGACGCGGACTTCGACCACTGGACTCTATCGAACTCTACCGATCGTCGAACACGGGCGACTCCGCGGACAAGGCGACGATAGACGATATCTCTTTGGATTTGATAGGCAGCCAGACCCCTGGGATCCCACATACGCGGCCGAGGGTGGAAGAATGCTGGCATTAACTGACATCAAATCCTGTTCTGTGCTCGTGCGGGCCAGAGGGCGACATGACCGAGACCGCGGAATCATGCAGTCATATGATGCGGTGGCACAACGTGCAGGAGTGACGGCACAGCACGGTCTAGAGTTCTGCTCCCGTGCTAATGATGGAGTAAGACGAGGGCCGCGCTCCTCAAATCAATGGTGAAAAACAAAGGCTTTGTAGCAGCGGCATACCAGCACAATCTTGTACGACTTCCTTAACATCGAACTATATTTCACTCAGTTCAGCAACCATGCTTCCTCAAACTCTGCTCGCCTTCGCGACTCTGGTCGTGACTGCCTTAGCCGCCCCGAAGGGCCCGCACGACAAGTCGTCCAGCAGGAGCACAAGCACATCTCACAAGACGACTTCCACGTCTTTCAGCTCTAGCCACACCACCACGACAGCCCACATCTCTACTACATCCACTGTTCAGCCCAGCACCGGCACCAGCACCAGCACCAGCACCGGCACCGGCACCAGCACCAGCACCAACACAGCCGCCTCTGCCACGCCCACAATCAACAACGGACAGATCTTCACCAACCAGTGCACCAATACTGGTGTCTCGATCGCCGACTGCTCCGAGCTACTGAACATTGCCGCTTTAAACGGCAACAGCATCAACGTCGGCGGCTCCGCCTCTCCGTCATCCGGCAGCGTCAACAACGGTCAACAATTCCTGAACCAATGCAACAACTATGGCATCTCCGTCTTGGATTGCGCCGAATTGCTGAATTTGGCCCTGCTCAATGGCAACAGCATTGACATCTCCTTGGGCGCTCTCACGTCGCTGCTTAGCTCTCTCGGATTGCCATCCGGCATCCTCGGTGGCTTGCTGCCCTCCGGTAGTGCTGGGAGTCTTGTCAGCTTGCCTACTGGAGTGGTCTAGGTCGATGGCATGTCCAGCTATTCACTACGAATGGGTGAGTCTGTACCCCCTCTATTCAGCAAGTTGTTTACCCCCCTCGACGGTTGGACCATATCTTATATGAACAGAATGAGTGTGTCTATAAATGGCGACTGATCATACGTCGCAGTACTTGCATCTCAGATCGGAGGAAGATGTGCAGTTCCTATTAGCCACAGGAATGGAGTGCACAGAGTTGTTTGTTGGAAAGCAAGGATGGGTTGTTCTGGAACTGCTGTGAATGATGTTGCACAAAAAATCACCCTCATTTGACTTGCGAGCAGGAGATTGAAAGTTTTAGTGATAGTATCATGTCTTCAATATATTGGACAGTGATCGTGACCTATTCCACCTCATCGATCCGAGTCGTTGAAATGTGCTAAAGCAATAACAAAAGATCAATAGCTACAGCTTAGTCGCGCAGTGAATTTTCCAACCTACAAGCTTGTCTAAAGAATTTAATTGCTAGTTGGTGCCTTAGGCAGGGCAGCCACGTGTACGAGCAGCCCGCGAGGGTGTGCATCTCCCTACTACCTCCCTTGCAATTACTAATCGGCGGTTATGCAGGTCGTAATCATGCATTTACAACTGCTCACCCAAAGTAAAAACGACATAGATCTCATGAAGCAACGACGCTTGCGACCGAGCTGGCGTTTGACATAGCAGCAGGGAATGGCTGCCGAGCCATACTGAACACAACAAGAAGCTGATGGACGAGGACACACCACCCACGCAATCCGGCATCGAAGGACCACTGGCGGCAGAGAACCGCGAAGACCACAGCAACATTGTACGAAGCGCGTCCGAGTACCTCCCACATGTCCCTCCCTCCACCAGCGCCGCGCTCGGCGATGAGCTTTGGCCCATCGAGGCAGGCGATGGAGCGACGGCGCCTCCAACGACGAACGGATCGCATAAGATCTCCGTAGTCTCCGTAGATGCGCAGGCCCACACCCTCAACCCTCGCTCCTGCGTAACCTGCAGGAAGCGGAAGGTGAAATGCGACAAGCTTCATCCGTGTTCAAACTGCGATCGCGCGCACATTGAGTGCGTCTTCCCGGCTCCTGGGCGAGCACCGCGGAAGGCGAGGAAATTAGGAGACGGGAGGGACAAGGAGCTGCTTGAGCGGTTGAGGAGGTTGGAAGGGGTGGTGAAGGGTTTAGGTGTGGATGTACCACCCGGAGGCGGCGATGTGACAGAGAGCAATGAGGATGCGCCCGCGCATTTTGAGGTGAACCAGGTGCTGAGGGAGAAGGTTGAGGAAGGGGAGGCTATGGACGGCGTGGGAGAGGCGCCGGAGCCACACGCCCATAGCTTGAGTACTCCCTCACCCGAGCTTGACCGTCTCGAGCAGCAGGAGTTCCAGGCCAAGACGCGGTACATGGAGGAACAGCAACAAGGTCGCTTCGAGAATCGCTTTGGCCGGCTAGTAGTCAACGACGGGAAATCGCGCTACATCAACAATTCTTTTTGGGCCAATCTCTCCAACGAAGTCGAAGACCTCAAAGGCATCCTGAATCAGTCGAGTGACGAAGAAGACGATGCGGAACCTGGGACGGGCCCTCTCGTAATGAATCACCAAGGCTGGGTATTCGGCTTCAGCTCCCAGAACGTGGACATGCTGGCTCTGCACCCACTGCCAAGTCAGATAGCAGCGTACTGGGACATCTTCAAGGATCGCGTAGATCCGCTCGTCAAGGTCCTGCATGTACCTACTATTGAGCCCACCGTCCTACGCTCGGCATCGCATCTCTCGAACCTTTCCCGAGGGTTCGAGGCACTGTTGTTTGCCATATACTACGGTGCCGTTACCTCGCTGACCGCACAAGACTGCAGAGCGAAGCTGAACGAGGATAAACAGATCCTGCTCTCACGGTATCGCTTCGCGTTTGAGCAGAGCTTAGCGAGGGCCAACTTCCTTACAACCGAAGAGATTGTGGTGCTGCAGGCTTTCGTCATCTTCCTCATCTGCCTGCGACGGAACCATGACGCACGAGTGATATGGACGCTCACAGGTCTTGTAGTCCGCATTTCACAGACGCTGGGAATCCACCGAGATGGTCTGCATTTCGGGCTTTCGCCTTTCGAAATTGAGATGCGGAGACGACTGTGGTGGCAGGTCTGCATCCTCGACATCCGAGCGAGTGAAGACCACGGCTGCGACCCGACCATCATCGAGCAATCCTTCGACACCAACATGCCGCTCAACATCAATGACGAAGACATCAAGCCCTCGACTGCAAACTTCCCACCCGAAAGGCAGGGATGCACAGGTATCTCTTTCTGCCTCATCCGCTTCGAAGTAGCCAACACGTTTCGGCGCATCAACTACGTCCCACCCGGCACTTCCCAACGCACTGGCCATGACAACCAAAGCGGCCTCATGGCCGCCGTCACCCTGGCCGACAAAGAGAGGTGGATTACCGAATGCCACCAACGGCTCGACGAGCGGTATCTCCGGCATTGTGACATGTCCGTCCCGCTCTTCTGGGTGACCGCGACCGTTGCGAGACTCATGATGAGTAAGATGTGGTTGATGGTGTATCACCCGTTTCAGCGGCAAGACGGCGGAGCAAGTCTTCCGAACGAAACAAAGGACAAGCTCTTCATCACCAGCCTCGAGAACATCGAATACAGCCTCCTCCTGGAGACGGAAGCGCGGACGATGAAGTGGGGCTGGTTATTCAGGACGTACATGCAATGGCATGCTTTGGCTTTCATGTTGAGTGAGCTTTGCCATCGCTCGACCGGCGACCTCGTGGAGCGAGCCTGGGTAGCAGTGGAAAAAACGAGGGATGGGCGCTGGGGCAGGCCGTTGACGGAAGATACGAGAGCCGGGCATCTTTGGCGCCCACTTCGCAAGCTCTACCGCAAAGCCCGGGAAGCACGACAGCGTGGAATGGCGGAGGAGCTCCTCTCGAAGCAGCAAGGTCCAGGTGCGCAAACGTCAGTCGTGAGGACGTACAGCCCGAATGCCAACCCAATGTTTGGGCACCCCATACGATCTCAGGTCACAAGGGCGCCGCTCAGCCAGGCGCAGGTTCAGCGATTCGCACAAGGGCCGAGCTACGGAGACATGCCGATGGATAAGCACGAGTGGCTAAAATCGCCTAAGCCCCCCTCGACTCCCGGAGGCCGAGATGATGAGGAACTGATGGACACTGCCGACTTGCCTCGCGCGGCGATGACGACGAGCAACCCTCCAATGATCTCTGGTTCGCAGACGTCCACGTTCGATGGGACGTTCAGTAAGCCGCTGCATGCTCCGAGAGCGAGAGCCATGCAGGCTCTCGAACTGCCAATGTCATTGCAGGGGCAGCCGACCGAATGGATTAACAACAGTCCGCAGTACAGACAGCATGTCGGCAACGGGAGCTTCCGCTACGCAACCGACCAAAGCGGCAACGCTGCAGCTACAGCCATGGACCTCTCAGGCATGACCGCCTCGGACGCCCAGGCACCCGACCGGATAAACTCAATGGACTCCTCGGGGTTCGACTTTGACCCTGGGGTCATGGACACGACTGGCGACGTGAACTGGCAGAGTTGGGATGAGCTCGTGAGACAGTTTGGCATGGACATTGACACCACATTTGACCGACGACCGGGCGAAGCGGGAATAGATGGTTTGCCGGACGATACGTGTAACATGTCCCCCAACCCTGCTCAAGCAAATCTGAGGATAGGTATGGGTATGGGCGGTGGGGACTGGTTTTGATGTGACGACGTATGACATGAATGCAATGATCATTTACGGCACCTGCACGAGCCCGCTCTACTTGACCCTAGTCCAAGCTCTCGTTCTCCCAGAACACCAAGCACCTCGTCTCAATACTATAGCTCGTCTCGATACTATCCCTCGGCGGCCCCTCATTGTTCTCCGTCTGAAACCCAGTATGAGGCGTGCCCCTCGCCCTCCCGTCCTTCTTCGAATCAAGAAGCTTGGCAACAAGCACATCATCCGGCTCCGTCCGGCTCTTGTGATAGAAAGTCTGCTTCGGATCATAAGCCAAATGCCACATCTCATGACTAGCCCCGTTCCGATGCGTAATGCGAATCTCCCTCAGCTGTTAGTCGGGCACAGTAGTCTTATCGCCACACGCCAGCGCATCCCGGGTGATAGTGCGGAGCGAGCGCCAGAAACTGAGAGCAAATTGAGAGCCGCCCGGTGAGTCTTCTTGAGGGTGTCCCACTTCGGGATCATCAGGCCGCCGCGGTTCTCCTCCTTGTCGAAAAGTTCCCACGCTCCGTCGTAGCTGTAATCGACGTGGAGCATGGTGGCGGGCACCGGAGCGGTGGCCTTGTCGACGGATGTGTCCCCGGCATAAGTCGTACGCTTGATGCGGTTCACGACATGTGCGCGATCCGCTCCGGTGCTACAGATACGCACCAGCATTGCACTCGGAAAGGTCAGGTGCGTGACCGGACAGTAAGACTGACAGCTTTAGCGCGAGCTTCTCGACCTCTCTGTAGTATATTCCCTTGACGGCTTCCTCGTCCTCGAAATCCAGCGAGACTGGGGCACTGTGGAATTCAAAGCCGTTCTTGTCCATATCGAATTCCTGTTCCCGGCCACGGGCATCCTGGATCTCCACGGGCTTGCTGTCCCACTTGATCTTGTACGTCGAGGTCTTGTCGGCATAGATCGCTTCGCAGCCACCTTAAGACGGCGGCAGAGCAAAGTTGAGCCCTGGAGGTGCTGCGGGCTTGGCGGTCGTTCGGACCGTGGTTGGGGTGGCCATGGTGGAATGTCAGGTTGGGGGGTTGAGATGATGGATGCGGACGTGAGGCTTCTCCGTGGGCGCTTGCGAATGCCTTCGCTGATGCATCCCGAGGGCACATAAACATTCAATCTTGCCTGGTCTCCTACGGAGCGTGACATGCCGCAAAATCTTCCTTGGCAGCCGGAACAATGTTGTGGCTGAATCCTTCCGAGCTGGTCAAGGTAGGGTACATAAGCATCTAAGCTTTCGAGTGCGAGCTTTTGCATGCAGCCTGCTCACCATAGGGTTTGAGACAGCGAGTTGCATGCGACTTAGTTCGAGACTCCAAAACTGACCTCTAGACGTGAAGGCTCCTCAGCATGTACTCCACGGCTTCCTTATTTTCGTTCATCACTCATGACGCTGAACGACTCCATGACCGCGGGGAAGGGAGGGCAAGTGAGCGCCACCTGTCACATACTCGTATCCTCAGGCTACCGAACAGTCTGCCGACCCTGTGGATGCTTCTCAGTTGTAAGCTTCCGGCACCATTAATGGAGACAACTCATGTGTGAGCTTAGTCCACCAGGACGTAGCTATCCCCTGAGGTCCCGTTGGTCGTCATTTAGCGAGTGACCGATTATGGTCGGTCGAGGAGGGCATGAGGAGGAGAAACGGAGGGACGCGGAAGCCTGAGGCTACGTAGTCTTGAAATGTAGAGAGGAACGACGCAGCTAGCCGTTCCGGATGGGGGTGATCATCCTTCGCTGGTCGGGTGCTCTGACGGGCATACCGTGCTGTCCGAAACCGAGTTGACGAGGCATGGTCCCTTCCTCTCACTATCTCGCCATACGCTGGGCAAACGTCGTCTGGCAATTCGAGGCGCGGCTATAGCATGGAAGTTGAGTTGACGAGCATCTTTAAAGAGCGAGCTGCCTTGGCGGAGCAGTAGGGATATGGTATCGAGTCTGTTAAGTAGTGTATCGTACATCGCTGGCATCGGGGTCAGCAGCGCAAGAGGCACACGTTCATCCGTTAAAAGCGTGACGAGGCGTGCCTGTAGCCTGGCGATATCGCGCCGTAGACTATCGCACTCCGTGTGTCTGAGCTCGTACAGTGCGTCCCGATCTATCTTGAACACCTCCCATGGACCGATCCGGAAGGCACGCCAGGATGAACGACGGCCTTGGCTTGAACGGGAGACCTGAGGGATGAAGGATGAGGGAGGTGAGGTGAGGTGGTCGGAGAAGGCTCCCCCGAAGCCCCCGAGGCTCGCGCGTGCTCCAGCTCCAGCCACGTCAGCCTCAAACCGACCAGAGCGTTATCGTGACGGGAAGGAGACGCCAGCTTGCGTCTACTACACCACGCCACACCCTCTGGCTTCGCATACTACTGCTGCTACTAATACTACTGCAGCGAGCAGCGCAGCGAGAGCTATAGCAATGCCCCCCCTTTGAATCCACCCGCCTACCCCCGATCCCCACCACCACCACCACCACCAACCGCGACAATGCCCATGAACCTCACCATCCTCCGCCTCCTCGGCGACATCTCGCACACCGCCAGCAAACTCATCCTCATTCACTCCATCCACTCCAACCAGTCCGCCGAAGGCGTCTCCCTCCTGACCCAGCTCCTCTACATCCTCGTCTTCCTCACCCGCTACCTCGACCTCTTCTGGGTGCCGCCCTGGTGGAGCTGGTGGAACTTCACGTTAAAACTGTTCTACATCGGGAGTAGCGCGTACATAGTATGGCTCATGATGAAGAAGTTTGCGCGAACACGGGAGAAGGAGAGAGGGTGGAGCTTGGCGACGGGCGTTTTGGGCGGGTCTTTGGTGGCGGGGCCGATAGTGTGTCTGGTGATTAGGGGATGGAAGTACTCGACGTTCAGTGAGGTAGGTAGTATCTGGTCATCTTATTCATTCGAGTGTACGGCATTGGGCAGTACGACAAGTACTGATATTGGCATGTCTAGGTGCTATGGACCTTCTCCATCATCCTCGAATCCGTCTGCATCCTCCCCCAACTGCTTCTCCTCCGCCAAACCACCGTCCCCACGGTCCTCGACTCCTTCTACCTCGTCACTCTCGGCTCCTACCGCTTCTTCTACCTCCTGAACTGGATCGTCCAAAGCTTCACCAAAGGGCAGACGGTTGACCCCATAGCTGTGACATTCGGTCTCGTGCAGACGGCGTTGTACGTGGACTTCGCGTGGGTGTATTGGACTAGGCAACGAGTGAAGTTGCGAGGCGGAGGCGTGGTGGACGGGGACGATCTGAGTAAGAGCTTTCTGGTACGACGCTTCATCGGTCACAGGGGAGGGACGGCGGATGAGGAGGATGTTGTAGATGAGGACGCGGCGCTCGCGAGACAGGAAGGCGGCACAGTACCTGCTCCAGAGCGAGGAGGGAGAAGTTGGGGCGCGAGAGGCATCTCAGTATCCGCAGACGATACCCTCGCAGAGCATGACCGAACCACAACAGCTGCTCGAAATACAGGAGGCATAGCCGATCCGGCGGCCTTCGAGGACGACGATGACGATGATGCGGACGCGCCGCTCCCTCCGCCGACTGCGAAGGCTGTTGAAACTCATGCGAAGGCGACTGGGGATGGCCTGGCTCCTGAGCCTGTGGACGAGGAAGGTTACTCCTCAGATGTCCTGGTGGGTAGTAGTGCGGAAGAGTGGCAGGAGAACGATGGCGGGGAATGAGACGTTCGGGCGAGCGCGGCTATGCACGTATCCTTCGAGAGTACTGACTGTACCAACGCTACAGCGTCCGGACATCACGACTGAGCACGGATAATAACCAGTGAGATCGAGTCTCCGGTCTCGCATGTTGGCTCCGCTATCTCCCTCACTGTCATGATAGCCCGGCAGCTTCTGGCCCTCCTGTTACACTGACGAATGCACGCTGTAGCCTCGACATCAGATCATCACTCCGGCACTCTGCGCCTCTTCCTTTTATGCTTCATGATCTTTCTGTCACTTGAATGCTGAAGGCAGCGGTAGAGGCTCGGCGGCCTTTGATCCGGCGATTGAACGCTGCGGGGGCGAGCAGTGGGGTATGGAAAGCTTCGTGTTCTCGGGGCCATTGGTGTCATCAGGTATACTGCACTCTCTAGTCCTTCCACTCCTACTCCCTTTCACGTACTTGTCTGCGTTCTCGGTCTTACCTGCTCGTCTCATACTCGCCATCATGGACAAGGAGAACCTCGAAAAACAATTCGGCCGCACGCGAGAAGAAGCCCGCTACCTCTCCTTCCAGCACAGCAAACCCGGCTCCGGCCTGAACAAGTACTCGTCCACACTGACCCGCGAGCATGATTTCCCAGCAGCACAGGCAATGCTCTACGCAGCGGGCGTCCCGAACGAGCACGTCCTCAAGACCTACCCTCAGGTCGGCGTAGCAAGCGTATGGTGGGAAGGGAACCCCTGCAACATGCACCTCCTCGACCTAGGGAAGGAGGTGAAGAGAGGTATTGAGGCGCAAGAAATGTTGGCATGGCAATACAACACCGTAGGCGTCAGCGACGGCATAACCATGGGCGGCGACGGCATGCGGTTCTCTCTGCAAACCCGCGAGATCATAGCCGACAGCATCGAAACAGTAACCTGCGCCCAGTTCCACGACGCCTGCGTAACAATAGCCGGGTGCGACAAGAACATGCCGGGAGCGATCATGGGAATGACGCGGACGGATCGACCGGGGATAATGATCTATGGCGGCTCGACAAAACCCGGTTACTCGATGCTGTTGAAGAAGGATATCAACATTACGACAGCATTGGAGGCGCATGGGGCGTATATCTACGACAGCTTACGAAATCCCGCGGACCCGAGCCAGACCAAGGATGAGTTGCTAAGCGATATCGAGAAAGGCGCGATACCAGGCCAGGGAGCTTGTGGAGGCATGTTCACGGCGAATACCATGGCGACCGCGATCGAGACGCTGGGTTTGAGTTTACCGGGGAGTGCGTCGACACCGGCAAGCAGTCCGGAGAAGATGCGAGAGTGTAAAAAGGTGGCGGAGGCGATTAAGGTGTGCATGGAGCGGGACATCACTCCCCGGAAATGCTTGACGAAAAAGAGTTTCGACAATGCGTTGGTGATGATGATGGCGCTCGGAGGCAGCACGAATGGGGTCCTACATCTACTGGCGATGGCGACGACGGCTGAGGTAGAGTTGACGCTCGATGACTTCCAACGGGTGAGCGATCGGGTGCCGTTCATCGCCGATCTGGCGCCGAGCGGGAAGTACCTGATGAAAGATCTGTACGAAGTGGGCGGCGTGCCCTCTGTCCAGAAACTGCTCATAGCGGCCGGGATGCTGGATGGAAGCACCATAACCGTCACAGGCAAGACTCTGGCCGAGAACGTCGAATCGTGGCCTTCCTTAAAGCAAGGACAGGAGATAATCCGGAGTCTCGATAACCCAATCAAAGCCACAGGCCACATCGAGATTCTGTACGGGAACCTGGCTCCCGAGGGCGCAGTGGCGAAGATCACAGGCAAAGAGGGCATGACGTTCACGGGCAAGGCGAGGGTCTTCGACAAGGAGCACTCGCTTGACGATGCGCTGAACAAGGGCGAGATACCGAAGACGGAGAACTTGGTGCTGATTGTCCGGTACGAGGGGCCCAAGGGCGGGCCAGGGATGCCTGAGCAATTAAAGGCTTCTGCGGCCATCATGGGTGCAGGACTGAAGAACATCGCGCTTATCACCGACGGTCGGTATAGCGGTGCGAGCCATGGGTTTATCGTCGGACACATTACCCCCGAAGCAGCTGTAGGGGGTCCGATAGCGGTCGTGCAGGATGGGGATACGATCACGATAGATGCGAACAAACACCGGATAGACATGGACGTCAGTGAGGAGGAGGTGAAGAAGAGGTTTGAGAGCTGGAGGCCGCCGAGGATGCCTGTTACGAGGGGAGTCTTGGCGAAGTATGCGCGGTTGGTGGGGGATGCGTCGAAGGGGGCGGTTACTGATCTGTTTTGAGGAAGCGAAGACTTTTAGTGCGAAGGGTGTGTAAATTACGCCGCGCCTCGACGCATCATGGACGTTCTGGCATTATTGCCACATGCGACCCTGATGTTTTCCCAGCTCATCCGCTTGCACAATGCCTCAGGCACACAGAGACGTGGTCTGGACTTTTGGCGGTGCAAGCTGCATGTGCATGCCACTTCCATGACCTTCAGCCTCGTCGGTGCAGTCATCATCGCGATTGGCCTGTCGTTGGCGGTGCAAGCCAGTATCGTGACCCTACGTAAGTCTCCATTCTCCTTTGACCCCCTCGCTCGAAAGCTCTCGCACTCTTACCGCATTGAATGCGTTGTCCAAGATGGACGCCTTCGACCTCGGCCTTAGACGGCAGAGCTTAGAGACCGTGGGCGAAGACCAAGAGCCCCAGTACGACAACGATGCGATAAGCTTGGGAATGCAAGAAGACATCGCTTCGCCCGAGCATCCACCCAGAAGCTCTACGTGCCATGGATGCGGCGATGATTTCACCAAGCGAAGCGCCCTCAGCCGGCATCAACGGGGAACCAAACGCTGTCCAGATTACGGGCTCGACACTTCCCGAGAGAGCTGCAGGTATTGCGGTAAACTCTTCACTCGAACCGACACACGCAAGCGACACGAGAACGAGGCACACCTGGGCAGGAAGCGATTGGCCCAGGGGCCGGATGCGGGCCGTGTCCTGTGTGAAGCGACTATGCTGACGCCTACCTCTGTCCACCATGGCGTGGGTGAGAATGCGAGGGACGGTGGTAGTAAGGTCGAGCCGGATACTGGCTTTGGCGCTTTTGACTTCGCCGAGGGCGCCGACACCATTGGACTGGCTTACCCGAGTCCTAACATAGGCCCACGAAACCCTAAGCCGCTACCGGAGCCTGAATTCCGTCCTGACTCTGGCTCGGGAGGCGAGCTTTCGCCATCAGCCCGCAGTTTGGGCTCAGCAGGGCAAGACTCGGGAGTCGAGCTTCAGCCGGCAGCATCGCTCGGCTACGCCGAAGTCCCCACAGCATTTACACAGTGGGACATTCGGAATGCCACGGATCTCCTGCCCACGCAGCTTGTTCCAAGCGCTCTGATCCCGACCGACGGGGTCACAGGAAGCAACCCGGAAGACGAATCGGGTCTCTTCCTTGATCGCGACTGGGCATTCGATATGCCCGACTTTTACGATTTAGTGGATTTGGACATGCTGCAAGACGCACCCGAAGTGCCCGCAGACCACGAAAGGCCATCGCGGAAAAGCACGGCGAAGACTGTGGGCTCGTTGGCTCCACAGGCGTCTCGCTCACCATTCTGCGAGCTTGGAGAGGATCGCAATGACATTAGTAGTGCTCCCTCCTCGTCAACTAGGCTGTCTACAAACGGTCTGCTGCATCTCATTCGATACGGGACCGCGGAGAAGCCTAGCCCCACCATCAGAGGCAGGAGCACACTCAACGTCAGAGCGCAAAAGTGCCGCATGTGTGGACGGCCGTACGAAACAGACCTGGCTAAGCTTCGACAACATCTTTCAGCCCACTTGATCCAATTGCAGGCCGAGCATGTGTGGTTCTCTTGCCGCACCTGTGAAGTCGGCTTCGCCCATGAGCAAGATCTCAAACATCACCTGCCGAGTGCCGAAACCGGCCACTGCTGCTCGCTTGACGCCGACCACGAAGGGCCTTGCAAGGGATACCGTTGCGGATACAGGTTTAGCCACGATACACCTTGCAACGGGCACCACCCGCCGGCTGGTAAGGGAGGCGTTTGGTCGGACCATGACCGATTCAAGTCCGGGCACTTCTTACGCAAATGGGAGCTTTCGCAACTGCATTCAGTAATGTAGGAGGTCAGCAGCGTCCAGCATTTGCGTTCACGCGAGAATGTGCCGAGACACACGGCGCTGCTGGAAGCCCGATTGCTCCGCCTCTCCAAGGCAAGCTTTCGGTCATGGAGGTCGGAGCCAATCAGACAGTCTTATGATCTCCGCGAGATTGAGGATGGCATGGAGGATCTGAATCTCCGCGGCTTATCCTCTACCTTCCAGCGTAACGCAACACGCCTCACCAGAACGCAGACTGCTGTTGACCAGAAGCTGCTTGCTGCGGCTCGCACGGGCGATGTCAAGACTGCACGCAGGTTGATCATGCGGGGAGCGAGCACTAGAGAGGCCATGGTGATCACAGCGGGACGAGGCCATTGTGGTATGATCAAGATACTCCTCCAAGCGGGTTCGGCTGTACAGGCAACAGCTGTCTACAAAGCGGTTCTCGCTTAGCACCCTCGGGCGGTGAAGGTGTTGTTCATGGACCCTAACGCTTCCTACATGGTGAAGGAGGAAGGAACTGTGCTACTCCAGTTAGCTTTGCGTACTGGATCACACGCCACGATCGTGAAGCTCGTGAAAGCGGGGGTTGATTTCCATCGCGGTCCAACGAGGGAGCGGTTGTCCTTGATCGAAGGCGAGCAGGTGAATGTGTCGACGACTTCTACGGGTGACAGCGACTATCCGGAAGCAAGCGATGACCTCGACAGCCAGCATGCTCGGATGCAATCCCTGACCACCGATCCGCCGCTATATGTTGCTGCAAGTCTTGGCCAAGCAGTCAATGTCGACTATCTATTGCAGGCCGAGCGCCGACGTGAATGCCGCAGGCGCTAAGGGTACTGCTCTCGGCGTCGCGCTTTTCGAGGGCCACATTGACTGCGTCGCGGCCTTGCTGTCCGGTATCGAGCACGTCCAGTATGATAACTGCTCCTTACGTCGGAATGCATTAGAGCTCGCCTTTGCGTGCGGAGAATCTGCCATCCCGGCCATGCTGCTGGACCACTGCAGGGCAATAAATAGCTCGGGGTGCAACCATCGTGAGTGGGCTTTGATCACATCCGTGGTGACGGAAAACCTTCCAATGTTCAGTCTCGCCATCGCTAGCAACGTCAACATCAACGCCGCGA
>NAJQ01000654.1:0-16654 GCA_005059865.1 Friedmanniomyces simplex
CATTTCCGCCAGAGTCAAGATGGCGATCCCGCGGAGCTGGTCGTCTTGATGGTCTGCCACGGCCACCACGATGCGTGCCACGGCCGGATGGATCTCCAGCTCGCCGCCCTTGACATCCAAGAATGCGCGAATGAATTTGAGTGCTTGCTCTCGCTCCACTCGCGCTTTGCTCTCCTTGACAAGGGACAGGATGACCAGGTAATCCGTCTGCAGCGCTCGAATGGTCTGAAGCGACTTGCGATCCGTAATCGCATACCGCATGACTCTGTACCCGGCAGCCACAACTTCTCGGCTATCACTCAGCATCACCATCTGCATCCTCAACCCAAATATTGACCACGCAAGATCATACTTGAGCGTCTGATGTCGCTTGAATAGTTCCACCAGATCATTCGCTTGACCCACATAATAATCCGACGGCATGCCCTCCGCCTCTAGCGCCTGCAGGATCTCCGCTAGGATGTACGTCGGCGACTCGACCTCCATATCGTGCCCCCCGCTCTCCTCATCGTCCTCCCCAGCATGCTGCTCGCCGAGGTGAGAAGGCGAACGCAGAGGCGCGGAGCGAAACAGCTGCGACAGCCTCCCCTTAGGACTCGCTGGCTGCTGCTGCTGCTCCCGTTTATTCCGCTGGATCTCAGCCTCCAGATCCAACTGCAGCTGCGCAATCTTCCGGTTCGAGGTATTCAATTCCAACTCCACGACTTTCCGCTGATCGCGCGCTTGCTTCGCGTTTTTGGCATTGAGCGCCTCGAGCAGATTTTCCGTGCCGACTTTGATCTTCATCTCCTTCTCTATCCGATCCCGGTAGTCTGCTTGTCTCTGCTCAGAGGAGGTCGCGGAATCGTGAAGGTCGTCGACAGCGCCATAGCTTTCCGTGCGGGACAGATCGAGGCGGGAGGCGAAGCTTTTGAGGTCGGGGGCGAAGCTGCCGGGGATGTTCATGGATCGGGCATAGAACTGGGCGGGTTTGGCGGTGTTGAAGCTGGCGGCGGACAGGGAGCGTCCGTCTTTGCCGGACTTGGATGGCGGGAGGAGGCCATCGTTGGAGTGGGTGCCCGTGAAGGGTGGCTTAGGGCGGGGAGTGGCCGTCATCTAGGCACGCGGTCTCGACAGTGCTCCCCTGCCGCCGTCATTGATATGCGTGCGCGTGCTATCTCGGACGTCGGCGTGCATGGAGGATGTGCTGTCGTTGCTGGAGCATGTGGAGTCCTTCTGACGGCGATGGTGTTACATGTGTCGAGCGATGTCAATGACAACGACAGAGCCCGTAGTGTGGTCACTCATATGTTCACGCGACTGTTCAAACAATAGTAGATGGTGACATGTACATTGTACCCCATATACTCCATCCTCGAGGCCCGGCGACGTGGGGGTGGTGGTTGTTTGGGATGACATCGTGGACGTCCGTGCACCCAGTGTCACTGCCACATACACTTGTTGACCACCTTCACCATCTAGAAGGAACACCTTTTCCCTCGATAAGAGTCGAGACGGCGCCGCCCTTCCGTCTGTTCATCGCCCTCCCAGCGAGCAGAAGGCTCTGCCCGCCGTCCACATCCTCTCACGTGCTTCCAGCTTTGGCGGCGACCTCCGATACATATCACATGCAGGTCCCGAAGCTTCACCCACTGATAGACGATCGTCCTCTCGCTCGCGTCCGCCAGTCTGCATCCCGCCGATAAGGTCCCAGACGTTGCTTTTATATACTACTGCACTGCAAAATAGGTCGAGTCGTCTCTTCAGCCTTTCACTCATATCACATCTCACACCCACTCTCACCTCCCACAACAGCCCATTGGCCCCAGAACAGCTATACCAAAGCTCCAAAGCAAGCCCGACCTTCCACACAACCACCCACCAGTACACCCACCACCCACCACCCACCATGCCCGCCCTAACCCACGCCCGCTACGGCAAAGACAACATCCGCGTCTACAAAGTCCACCGCAACCCAGACAACACCCAATCCGTGACCGAAATGACCGTCTGCACCCTCCTCGAAGGCGACATCGCCGCCTCTTGGACCGCCGCCGACAACACCAACATCGTCGCCACCGACACCCAAAAGCAGACCGTCTACGTCATGGCCAAACTGCACTCCGTCAACCCCCCCGAGCTCTTCGGGAGTATCCTCGCCGATCACTTCCTGCAGCAGTACCCGCATATCAGCGCGGCGCATGTGAGTATTGTGGTGCATCGCTGGGCGAGGATGGAGGTGGATGGGGCGCTGCATCCGCATAGCTTTGTGCGGGATAGTGATGAGAAGCGGGTCGTGGAGGTTGTTGGGCGGCGGGGGCAGGGGATTTCGATCCGGAGTGGAATCAAGGGCCTTCTGGTGCTGAAATCGACTGGCTCGCAGTTCTGGGGGTTTCACCGGGACGAGTATACCCGTCTCCCTGAGACCTGGGATCGGATCCTCAGTACCGAAGTCGAGGCGGGCTGGAATTGGCGCACATTCAGTGGTGGATTAGAAGAAGTGAAGAAAGAGGTGGAGGGGTTTGATAAAGCGTGGGAGGACGCGAGGAAGATCACACTGGAGACGTTCGCGAAGGAGAATAGTCCGAGCGTGCAGAACACCATGTACCTCATGAGCGAGCAGATCCTGGCTGCGGCGCCACGGGTGGAGAGCGTGGAGTATAGTTTGCCGAATAAGCATTATTTCGAGATTGGTGAGTCCTCCCTCTCTTTCCCACCACATCAGGTGTTTGTTGTGATTTGCGTGCTAATGGTGTCTTGTCTATTAGATCTCAGCTGGTTCAAGGGCCTTAAGAACACGGGCGAGAACGCCGAGGTGTATGCGCCGCAGAGTGATCCGAACGGGTTGATTCAGTGCACGGTCACGAGGCAGGACGTCGTGTCGCCGAAGCTGTGAACGCTGGATATGGGTGTTCTCGTGACATTTTGATGAATGACTGCTTTCTCGTTCAAAGCAAGCGAATCTTTCAAGGTAGATAGATTGAGATAGTACAATGTGATACCCTGATGCCAGACACCCTCGCTATGCTTTTCAGTATCTGTACAGTACGGCTGGAACCGCGTGTGCCGTCCCTCCACAGATCACTTGCGGTCGTCCCGCATGTGTAAGTCTGGCTTCGGCTCCTCTACTTTCAGCGTAGCCGTGAGCCAGTCTTTCCGACCGAGTGTCGCTGGGCGCTCTGTTGGTCCTGTGGCGGGCAAGTCGGTTGTGGGCGACAGCGGAGCATCGGGGCGTATGCATGTGCCGCGAGCAATTCTTCCACTCTGTTCTCCAGTATCGCGTGCTTGAGCGTCTACGGCTGTTATTGCGCCGGGATGGACTGCTGTGCGAACGCCGCCTTGACCTCCGCCAGCTGTGCCACACTCGATCGGCCCCCGAGCTTGACGATATTCTCCTTATACGGATGCGCTTGGCCTTCAAAACCTGCAGATCGAACGAACACACGCGTCAGCATTCCACCGACACTCTGCCTCTCCGTCGCAAAGCAAACTCACACTTCAACCTCGCCATCCTATCATCCCTCAACCGATTCTTCGGCAACATCCCCCTCACCGCCCTGCGCAAAATCTCCCCCCCACCCCACTTCGCCATCATACGCTCCATACTCATACTCTTCAGACTCCCGGGTCTCGTCGTATGAGTATAATACTTCTTCTGCACCAGCTTCTTGCCCGTGACTTTGAGATCGTGGCAGCCGAGCGCGACGACGTAGTCGCCGCAGTCCGTGGAGGGGTCGTAGATGGGCTTGTGCTTGCCCATGAGGGCAATGGCGATGGCACTCGCGAGGCGGCCGAGGGGGCGCGGGTCGTGGGAGAGGTTGACGGCGTGCCAGGTGCGGGAGTAGGCTAGGCGGGTTTGGCCGGTGAATTGGGACATGGTGGGTGGGTTGCCGGTGCCCTGGCGGGCTTCAGTGTGTGGACGGAGTGGTGCGGGCGACGGCTATGATGTGCTGTTGATTGTATTCCTTGTCACTGATCGTCCGAGAAGCATTGCATCCGGCGTTCGGGAGAGATATTTCTGCCTGAGGCATCTCATTACGCCGAGCTCGCCTTTTGCTGCTGATTGGAAATCGGCTCTGGACAACAACATGCATTCTCGCTGTACTTTACAGTTTGAATTTGAAGGTCCAGGTCGTTCACAACTCGAGTACTCTGCGCCATGATCCCGCCGTTCGAGACGACGTCAGTCAAGTCTATCCGTGGTGTTTCACGACTGATATTCGTTCATTTACTGACACTTCAACAGCTTCGCGGTCCCGCTTAGCTGCGAGAGCTGCATCAAAGACGTCTCAACTTCACTGCACAAGCTGGATGGTACCAAACCGCCTCATCACACTACAGCCCCAACCAGAGGCTGACGACAACCAGGCATCCAAAACGTGTCAGCCGACCTCAAAGCCCAGCTAATATCCATAACGGGCACTGCGGCCCCTTCAGCCATCGTCTCAGCAATCCAGGATACCGGCCGCGATGCCATCCTCCGCGGCTCAGGCAAAGCCGAGAGCGCTGCAGTCTGTATCCTGGAAACCCACTCTACCTCCGTGACGGACCAAGTCCGGGGTCTGATCCGGATGGTGCAAGTTGCGCCCCAACTCACGCTTCTGGATATGACGCTCCGGGGAGTAAGTCCGGGGAGCTACAATGTCACGGTGCGGGAAGCAGGCGACATCAGCCAAGGCGCGGCCTCCACGGGCGGCATTTGGGATCTTTTGCAGGCGAAGCAGGCATCGCCACCGCGACCTGCAAAAGGAATTTTCGGGACGATTGAGGTCGGGAAGTCAGGGCTTGGGTCTGTGTTCTTGGATAAGCCTATCCAGATCTGGGAGTTGATTGGACGGAGTATCGTGGTCAGTCGGAAGCAGGATGGCTTCGAGAGGGAAGACCCTGATACGCTGGTTGGCGTGATAGCGAGATCGGCAGGCGTATGGGATAATGATAAGACGGTATGTAGTTGTAGTGGGAAGACCGTGTGGGAGGAGCGTAAGGAGCAGACTGCCAAGGGGATGCTGTGATGGACTGGAAAGTACAGGTACTGGGATCACATCGAGAATCGCGATCGAAGTAAATGGTCGTCTTCACTGCGAGTAGATGGGTAGAATCCTCTGCATCTCGTGAAGTAAGGTGATGGCATAATGGTAAGGTAGTTCATGGAGATCGCACTCACAAGACTTGAGCGAAGTCCAGACCATTTGCGTCCTCAGGCACCAACATTCTGTAGACCTTCAAATTGTTACTTGCTCCGATGACTCCACCGTCGTTGTCAGTGCCATTGTATAACTACCACTCCTTCGCCTGACTTCCACTCGTCCTGCCAGTGACAACAGCAGCAACAGATCCACACACGTACAAGTTCGGGACTTCCGAAACAACACCCCTCCGCCACCAGACTCAGCACCCGAACAATGGCAATCGACCAAGAAGTGAGCGACGACGTTCGCAGTACGTCTCTAGAACCGAACTGGTACACAATACGAATACGCAGCTAACCAACGACATCTCAGTCCTCGGCTACGATCCCCTCATCCCGCCCCAACTTCTCACCTCCGAGCTCCCCGCCCCCACCGCCTCCCTCCCCACCGTCCTCGCCGGCCGCAAAGCCGCCATCGAAATCCTCCGACAGCGCGATGACCGCCTCCTCGTGATCTGCGGCCCTTGCTCCCTCCACGACCCAGATGCAGCGGTAGAATACTGCTCCCGCCTCGTGAAGCTCGCGGACAAGCTGAAAGACGACTTGATGATCATCATGCGCGCGTACTTGGAGAAACCCCGGACGACGGTGGGGTGGAAGGGCTTGATTAACGATCCGGATATCGACGAGACGTATCAGATTAACAAGGGGCTGAGGGTTTCACGGAAGCTGTTCTGCGATTTGACGGGCCAGGGGATGCCGATTGCGAGTGAGATGTTGGATACGATCAGTCCGCAGTTCCTTGCGGATCTGATCTCGGTCGGGGCTATTGGGGCGCGGACGACGGAGTCGCAGCTTCATCGTGAGTTGGCGTCCGGTCTGTCGTTCCCGATGGGGTTCAAAAATGGGACGGATGGAGGCTTGACGGTCGCTGTGGATGCTATTGGGGCGGCGGCGGCGAAGCACCACTTCATGGGTGTGACGAAGCAGGGTCTTGCGGCTATCACGAGGACGGGGGGCAATCCGGACTGCTTCGTCATTCTGCGCGGTGGTACAAGCGGTACGAACTTCGACAAAGACAGCGTGGCGAAGACGCGAGAAGCGCTGAGGAAGAAGAGCCAGCAGGAGGTCATGATGATCGATTGTTCGCACGGTACGTACTGGGACCTTCCTGCTACCACCACATCCGGTGCTCACTGACAACGTCCCAGGCAACTCGCAGAAGAACCACAAGAACCAGCCCAAGGTCGCGCAAGTAGTGGGCGATCAGCTGCGCGAAGGCCAAGATGCGATCGTCGGCGTGATGATCGAGTCGCATCTCGATGAGGGTGCCCAGAAAGTTCCGGCAGAAGGTCCGGCGGGGCTCAAGCGTGGCGTGAGCATCACCGACGCCTGCATCGACTGGGATACGACGGTTGAAGTGCTGGAGCAGCTTGCCGATGCGGTCCGCACGAGGCGGCAAGTTGGCGGGAAAGCCAGCAAAGTTAACGGTACAGCGAATGGCGTGCATTGAGTTGATCGAGTGCTTTGAGGGGTTTGTTCGGTATTGGCGCGGCATGGCAAAAGTCTTGCGTTCGGCATGCGATATCCAGCTAGGCGTTTCTCCAGGGTAGCTATGGAAGCTAGACCATACCGGCAACCGCATCTTAGTGGTCTGTGCCATGTCTTGCTAGTCCCTCTTGTTCCATCGCGTCGGCAGGCTAGCCGGGCGGGTGGAGCAAAAGAGCTCACGATCAGACCGGCAAGTCCTTGTGCGCTCTGTCGTTTGCGCCCGCCTTGTCCCCCGCCACTTGCAGCACTTTCGCCAAATACGGTCCAACGACCGGGATGTTGTACGCGAAACCCGCTATCGTCTTGAAGAACCTGAAGGTTCACCAACCGTCAGCCATCACCACCAAACCCCAAATCAACCGCCATTGCTCAGCCCAGAAAGAAGTCCACTTACTCCCCGAACAACACAAAGATCCCATAACACTCCACCACAAACCCCACCAACGTCCACCTCACCAAGATCAACACAATCCCGGCCCAGAACGCCGCGCTACCCCGCCATTTGTTTTTGCGGGCGAAGAAGGCGAACGTGCGCGCGGGGCCGAGGAGGAGGGTGATGCCGATTAGGAAGAGGATGTTGCCCATGGCGAGGAGGGCGCGGTCGAAGAAGAGGATGAGGCCGAAGATGAGGAAGGAGAAACCTGGGTGGGTGTTCCGTTAGCTGATTGTTTGTTGGATGTCTGAGTATTTGTTGACACGGTATGAGCATACCTACCGCCGGTACAGAAGGCTACGCCGACCTCTGGGTTACAGGGAGGGTTAGCTGGGTCGGTGTCTGGGGGGTGCGTAGGTGGGAGTACTCTGGCCGTCTGAGAGCCAGAATGTAGGCATGGCTGATAGCAGGATCTACTGTGTAGTTCAGTGGTGCTACTTCTGTACCACTTTGCTCTTGGTCTTGGCTGGACGGCAGTAACAGTAGTAATTATGTAGTAGTGTTGAAGGTCACATTGATCGGCTGCCATCACGTGAGACGTGTTGTCCACGCGATCGGAAGAGCTTCACGCGGCCCATTTCCGCTCTGCCTCTAGCGCGAAAATGAGCACGCATTGACAATTCGGCTTCATGTTCCAGCAGGCACTCCACATCTCCAAACCATATGTATGTGCCCTCTAGACGCAGCTTTGGAAAGTAATTGAATGCAAAGGACGACGATGGGTACAGTGACAGCAAACGGGTCCCCAAGATCGCCTCGAACTGGTACTAAGACTGTAAATCGTGGCTTATTTGAACGATGATTGATCCGGACTCATATGCGCTGCAAGTGCTTCCCATGCAGTCAATGGTATCAGACCGTCGCAGCCCAGAACACCGGTCCGCGACGGCGCGAAGGTGGCCCCCCTCGTAGAACAACGCCAAGTAGAACACCATCGCATTCACGGCGTTCAAGATCCCGAGAGCCGGGCGCCCACACCCTGTCCTCCCTATGACTCTCCAGCTTCCCATCGATCCGTTTGAACGAGTAAACGTACATACTGATAAAAACCAGCGTCGTCCGCCACACGCCAGGCAAGTCCAGCGAACAAGAGACTGCAGTACCACATTCTCTGCTGCGAGAATAGGTCATCCTAGGCTGTTTGGTGTCCTCGGGGTTCGCTGCTGCTTTGTGCCCATGGCGGAATCCTCTGGGCGTTGTGCAGCAAGCCTGGTGACTTCGCCTTCCCCGCTACTCCGGCGATGCGCATCGGCGTCTTCGTCAAGGTTGAGGAGTCGTGCGTACATCAGCACGTCCATCGTGGCCACTGCCGGCAAGACCATGATGTCCTTGGCGAGAGAAAATAAGTGCCCAGCCACGAGAAATGATTGCGCTAGGCCAGCAAAGTGTGCAGGTACTCCGCAGGGGCGAGCATTTCCGTCGTGTTCTGACAGTCTTCTTATGCCAAGCGGTTCCACTAGGGCCACTATGTCATCTCATGCTGTTCCCAGGCGAAGTGCTCGAATTCTACTTGCTATGAGGAGGTAGATACAACAAACGCCGCAGCCATCGCCTGCGTGACGGCTATGCCTCGCATACATTTAGAGCTTGATAGCCTGCGGAAGCACATTTAGCACGAACAAGGCAGGTATCAAGGCCACGACGGTTGGCTCCGCGAGCTTTTTCCCCTGAGAGTATTGGTCAGTTTCCCGGTATCAGTTCACCATGCTCCATACATCGAAGACAGAGTCGAATATCCGAATGAGAGGGGAAGATCGATGCGTCAACGGTGAGTCCTGGAAGCTGTCGCCACTCCAGAGGTAGACGTGCGATTGCCCAGAAGATGGACCGTCCGGAGGCTTCGTGTGCTGGGCTTGTCGTTGATATGCCGGCGTGGCTTACGCCGTTTGCCGCCATCGCTTGGCCGGCCGCCGTCCGCGCGTACTCTGTGCATCTCGGTGAAAGGAGGATTTCACGACCCCAGCACTCTCTAGCCAACGCACTACTCTGCTATCTCCCCAATGTTTTCTTTCTAATATTGCTCCCACGGATGGCCGGCCATCACGGCTGCGCCACGCTCGACAAACAGGCTGTCTGCCTGCGACATACCCAAGAGCTTCGAGCAGCTGAGTCGCGCATCACTGCTTTGCATTATACTCATCAAGCAGCAGTACCGTCATCATCCAGGCACTACTACTGACGCCTTGTCGACACGTCACGGCCGAACGATAGAGAAGCGAAAGGGGCGATGAGAAGAAGAACGAAGACGTCCGACCTCCTCGGCCGAGTGTCCGATATCAAAGCCGGGCCTTTCTCTGCTTGGCGATGACATTCGGCGGTCCTCTCGTCTGCTTTAAAGTCTGTCGTGACACTCTGGAAAATGAATCGCCGCTTATTCTTTAGGTACGTGGAACTACGAGTGGCCTAACGAGTACTGGAGGCGCTCGAAATCCCACATCCGACAAGACACTGGACGGAGCGAGAGACGACACCAAAGACAGCAAGACCCGCCCATGCGTCCTTGCCTTCAAATACGTAACGCTGCGCGCGCCTACACCTACACAGGTTCACCTTTCAGACGTACGGCAACGACCATGACGGCGACCACTCGTGTCAACGGCGACCTGAACAACACGGAAGTGTTACGGAAACCAATCGAGATTCCCCCCGATCATGCCTACACCGGCAAGACTTTAGCCATCCCGGAGGCCGAGGATGACAGTACCACACGTGCTCGTTACCGGCCCTTCCTTCAATCTAAGGACGTGGCGCGCAACGACTGGATATCCAAGCTGGGGCTCAGCACGGCCGTGAAGATGGCGGAAGCGGACATGCGTGATGGTGGCGAGCGTCTGAAAGTACTGGTCCTTTACGGCAGCCTTCGGCAACGATCTTATTCGCGGCTCTTGGCCTACGAATCTGCGCGCATTCTCTTCCGTTTAGGCTGCGATGTGCGGATATACGACCCCACGGCCTTGCCCGTGAAGGATGACGTGCAGCACAACGATGCCAAAGTACAGGAGCTACGAAGTCTATCCCGATGGAGCGATGGGCACGTCTGGGTCTCGCCCGAACAGCACGGGAACCTGACCGCAGTATTCAAAAACCAAATCGATTGGATCCCGCTGAGCACCGGCTCGGTTCGACCCACGCAAGGCCGGACACTGGCTATCGCGCAGGTGTCGGGAGGGTCGCAGTCCTTCAATACAGTCAACTCTCTACGAATGCTTGGACGGTGGATGCGCATGTTCACCATTCCCAATCAGTCAAGCGTGCCCAAAGCATACACCCAATTCACGGAGGAGCGAGATCCCGGGGATGATCATGCGTACCTGGAGGCCGAGGGCGGCAGCCGTCTCATGCCTTCGGGCAACCGCGATCGATTGGTGGATTGCATGGAGGAGTTTGTCAAGTACACCATCGTTATGCGGCAACACTTTGATCTGTTCAATGATCGGTACAGCGAGCGGTCTGAGCGGGAGGCGAAAAGGGCACGAGAGGAGGTTGCGGCAGAGACGAAGGAGAAGGCGGGTCAGGAGGGGAATGCGAAGGGCCTGGGTGGCAAGGAAGTGGTGAACGGGGTGGATGTGAATGGCATCTGAGTCTTGCCAATACGCTTGCTTTTCCTTTTGCTGCATCACGCGCTCCGGCTCATTCGCAACGATGCTCCGCGAACTTTGGGGAATGTGGCAAATGAGCTTCGTCCGTGGCATGTTGGATATTAGCCGGACTCCCGCCAGGACATCCGGAGTCTGCTGCGAGTCCACTGCGGGCGCGCTGTTTTGGACACAAGAAGTCGACTTTGAGGCGCTAAGGCATGATGGCCCATTACCGAGGGGTTGGTAGAGCACTTCGGCATGCTGCAAGGCGTAGTTTTTGCTTCTTTCATACAAGCTTGTAGAGCCGAAGGCGAGCTGGGAATCCATACCGGCAGAGACATCGTCGTTGTATGGAGTCCGATAAAGCTGCTGGAGCAGGATCTGGTTAATGCGACATGTCGCCAGGTGGTTACAGGATAGACTAGATCATCAAATATGACCCTCTTCAATTAGCTCCTAGTTCCTGCACTCCATATCGACTTCATCCAGGTCGTTGGACGTCTAGAGTGGTCATGTAGAAGACGTGAACATACGATTCGCGTCTCGTACCTGCAGGAGCGTCAAAGCTCCAAAGTTCTTGGGTTGCGTGTGACAAACGCGGTCATAACGACGTAAAACAGCGCGGCATCCAAAGGAAAACCTGGCCACCGCCGCCGCAACCTGTTTCGATTGTTCGCATTGCTCAACCCGATTCATTCACTTCCACCTCCCCAAATACTCCCACACCCACCCGCGACCATGTACACCACCCGCTTCGCCGTCCGCTCCTCGCGAGCCATCCGCCTCAACACCGCACCCATCCGCCGCAACGTGCGCTCCTACGCCGACAATGCTGCCTCTTCCTCAGGCGCCTCCTCCACCATGCAGGGCCCCGCTGCTATCGGCGCCATGGCCGGTCTGCTCGGTGGCAGTGTCGCCTGCTACATCTGGTACCAAGTCTCCGGCATGGCCTCAGCTGCGAAAACCGCCAAGCAGGCCAAAAGCTACGTCGACAGCGCGACCAGCCAGCTGAAAGCCAACTTCAAGGATGTGACACCCGACGCGAACGAGGCGATTGAGTTCCTGCACGAGACAGCGAACAAATACGCGAGATGGCTGCCGGGCGGGAAGCAGTACGTGGACAAGGTCTTCGAGGACCTGGAGATCATCCGCAAGAACCATGCCGAGGAGGTCGATGACATCGTGCGGGAGGCGTACGGTGAGCTGCGGGACGTGAGCAAGCAGGGCATGAATCTGCAGACCATGTCGCAAAGCTGGGAGGTTCTTTCTAAGCACCTGCAGCGCCTCGCTTCCCTCGCCGGGGACGCGGCGCAGGATATCATGAACAACCACCCGCAGTTGAAGGAGAAGCTGGGCGGCTCTTTCGACAACCTCAAGCAACTTGGCGATGAGCTAGGTCCCGAGGCGAAGAAGCAGGTGGACGAGACGTGGAAAGAGGTCAGCGATATCTTGAAGGAGGGATTCAGCTTCAGCTCCGGCGAGAAGATCTATAAGTTGGTGCAGGACAAGCAGGAGCAGATCCGCAAGCTGGGCAATCAGGCGTGGCAGAAGGGGTACGAAAATATGCAGCCCATGTTGGAGAAGAATCCGAAGGTCAAGCAGATGATAGATGACAACAAGGATTTGTTGACGTCCGGCAACTTCTCTGAGCTCTCGAGTGCTGTGACTGCTGCTATAACGGGAGGCAACACCCTGCAGCTGGAGAAGTACATTGTCAAGTATGTGTCCATCTTCACTCGCCCCCCCGAGCTCACCGCTGACACATTTTACAGCGCCAAAGAGAAGGCCGAAAAGTCGTTTTCGTCCGGCGGCGGCTTGTCCAACATGCTCAACATGGTGCCCCAAGGCGGCAAGATCTTGCCTCAGCTTCAGAAGCTGCAGCAGCTCGCGCAGCAGCACGGCCAGGAAGCGGAGCAGATTGCTAAGGATACCCTGAGCGAGCTCGTGCAGGTGCTGGAGAGGCGGGGCAAACAGGTTGAGGGTGTTATCGAGAAGGGGAAGAAGGAGAGTCAGCAGTAAGCAGTGAGACTTGAGAGTGCGCTGCTGGGAACGAGAGCATGGGATACCGGACCCAGGAAAAATTGCATGGGGATGTCCTTCAGTCAGCGAGTAGGGATGACAGGACGTTCGCGCACGTGGGCTGTAACATAGCAACAATACGGCGATGGATGTACGAGAAGCAAGTTTCCAGATATGTCTCGACGATTTCCTAAGTGAATGTCCAGTCAGCAACTGCTGCCTAAGGCATATACGGCGGTCGGCTTGGACCTTCCCGGATGTTTCAATCAGACTCCACCTTGTCTTCAGCGAGTGTCCAACAGCACTCGCAGTTCTTGTAAATCACGACAGCCTTTGCAAAGACAAACAACGCCAGGAGAGATGCGCCGGCGCTGGACCTGATTCCCTGGACCGCAGCCCCGCTGTCTGCAGCTCTCCGTCTCCGCTTGAGAGCAACATCCCTTCTTGCCACTGTTGACATCTCGCGAAATGGCTAGCTCAGGCTCGTTGTTCACTGGAGGCAAAAAGCGTGGCCGTGAGGATGATGATGATGGTGCTAGCCACATTGGCGACCTCTTCAGCAAGAAAGTCCGCCCAACGCTCGACGCCCACGGACAGCCTGATCCGGAACCCTGGCGTCACGATTCAGTCATCAACACGCCGACGACCGCTTCCCAAAAGCCGAAGTACGACAGCGACGATCAGTCTTCAATGGTCTCGGAGCCCGGAAGTCCTCAGGAAATGGCAGACTCATCCGCAGACGAGATGGAGGTGGAGATGGAGGATGCAGCCTTTTCACAGTCTCCCGAAGACGCCTTCACGCCTCCACGAGCTAAAGGCCTACTGAGCAGTAGCCCTTGGCGCGAGCAAGGACACGGTCGCGGTAGAGTAGCGACGCCCTTTACGCAGACAGCAAGAGCCGGGACGTCGCCCCTGCAGCTCCGCACGGGTTTCAAGCAGCACGTCCGGCACCGTCACCCGCAGGAGAACGTCAATAACTCGGACCACCTGGAAGTGCCTTCGCCTATCGATGAGGACGAGGCTCAGACGCCGCCTTCAGCGGCAGAGGCAGCGGGCTCGCAACTGTCGATGCTTAGTGTTAACGACATGGAGATCGAGACTGCGGCCGACTTGCCTTCGATTACTGTGGATACTGCGCGGAGCCTACAATACGATGGCGCGGATGAGGCGGGTCTGAAGACTCCCGGAGCGCTGAGCCCCATGGAGACTGGAGTGAACGGCGTGTTGGTGCGGAAGCAGAGGCAGCGTAGCGGCGCGCAGAGTAATGGGTCCGTGTCGCCTGTCAGACTGCCTTCCGAGCGGGATATGGGCGGGGTGGGGATCAAGCGCGGTTTCAGTATGGGATACAGGGCGGACTGCGAGAAGTGTCGTATGCGGGTGCCCGGGCACATGAACCACTTCGTTGTTTAATACAGCGAAGGTCGAAAATGATAACGATGAGATGCAGCGTTGGTTTTGTTTGCTTATGAGCATCAGGCGGTGTCTTACAAAAGAAATGCGGTTTAGCGGTGGCGCTATGGAACGCACAGCAGCGCTCTCGCTATCGATGGTGTACATTGTGGCAAGAGTCGATTCGCTCGGGAGAGAAAGCATTGGTTGTTGCTAGCTATGTTACGGAGTATGAAACCACTTCCACATTTATATCTCAAACGACCGGTGTCTCGTTTCATATGCGGACATTCTCTCCGAAAAGTTCACATGTGCCACAACAGGGCAGAGCAGAACTAAGGCATCAATTACTGCCTGATAGCAGTCCTTCCACGACCCTCACATCTTCAAGCGACTTCTCTCCCACGCATCAACAACCATGAAGGCACACACCGTCGTCAGCATATTGCTGACCTTCCTATGCTCTCTCGGTGCAGCCATCGAGACCGACCATACCGTCGACATCCTCGCCTGGCCCTTATCCGCGCCCAAAGCGGCTACCCTCGCCAAAATCACCTACAACTCAACCTTCGCGACAGTCAAGAGCTACAACAATCCTACGATCCCGCAAGAGGATGACACAGTGCGCATCGGCTTCTACCATCCATCGGGCTCCTGGTCAGGCATAGCAACCGCCGCCTCGAATTTCGCGCCGGAGAAGGACAAGAAGCTGCAATTGCATCTCAACATCAATGGGGAGCTATACCATGTAGGATTCAGGGCATCAGACTACGGCAGTAGCAGCGGAACGTCGAACACGAAGGATGGGATGAGTGTTGAGGTGGTCAGGATCCGGCCGGGGCCGACACCGTTTCTTAACAAGCCTGTGGTGGTGAGTGCGGATGGGACTGTACCGCCGAAGGAAGCGGAGAAGTCTTTCTTGCAGAAGTGCGTATGCCAAGTATGCTTTTGTGAGAGTGTATGTGCTAATGGGTTTGCAGGTACTGGTGGGCTATTGCGGGCTTCATGTTACTTCAGGTGATCATGAGCAGCGGCGGGAAAGGAGAATGAGATCCGCCAGATCGTTCATGAGAAGCTATTTACAGGCAAGTTGAATGCATCGGCATCATCGATTGATCAGTCTCGAAGCTGTACAACCACCTCGCCAGCAAGCCTTCTCAGCCGCGATACTCTCGTGATGCCACGCGGCCGTCGTGGTCGGTGAGTACACTCCCCGCTCTGGCAGTGCTGTATTTTCCGAGACTGTATGCAATCGCCGCACCAGTCGATCATCCGGCAGACTGAGAGGAGAGTACACGAGAGTTTCAGAGCTAGCCAAGCGAGCCAAGCACGATCGCCTCCTGGGGCACAGCCAGCCACGAGTACTCATGACAATCTTCATCTTATCTGGGTGAGCATATCTGTTAGGGTGCCGTAGGAACTACTCCGCGATCATTGTTGCGGTCAAAGCTGATACACACTTTTCGTATCATGTCTTCAACGCCTCTATACCATCCTCCTTTTGATGCGGCTGCGCATTACCACGGGCGCGTTGATTCTTCGTTCGCATTTTCGCAGCACCCTCAGCCTCGTACTGCAATGCAGCTGCAGGTCGGGAATTTCAGGAACGAAACCATGCTGCAGATCGGCTGCCTAGAACCAGGCGCGTGACTCCCGAAGCGAATGCGAGGAGGTGATATAGCCATGTTTTACTGCTATAGGAAACGTTATACCCTCCAGCAGCGTCGATTCGCCACCAACGCAATGTCTGCCACCGTCGCAAAGGGCCTACGATGGATCGGCATGCCCGCCTTCATGGGCCTCACGACGCTCGGAGCGCCCTTGGTAGCCGTCGCGCTCCCCTTCATCATGCTACCTACACTCGGCGTCCTCTACAAACGCCATACCCTCCCGCAAAACCGCCAAGCCGATCTCAACGCCGTGACATACATCTACTTCGGCAGCATCTTCGGTATCGCCGCGGTGCTCCTCGGACAAGGCCTCCTCACCTACGCCATCACGAAACCCCTCTTCGGAAACCAGGCAGGGGTATACATCACCGAGCTCCTGCGCAACACCGTCAAAGATCTGACCCCCGAGCAAATCGCTCTCCGAGCTCAGCTCGCCTCGAGCTGGCAGCACTGGGTCTTCCTCGTAGCCATGACGTACGGCATGGCGGGCGGCATCGAGGAGCTCCTGAAGTATGCCCCTATCGCCTACTTACGTCGCCGTCGTCAGCACCGTCCATCCGCGGATGAGAGAGCCATACCGAAGGAGGTGTACCTCCAGTACGCCGTCGCCGCCGCTCTGGGCTTCAGCACGATCGAAAATATGGCGTTCACCCGCGTGGCCGTCAAAGCCGGCGAGGGGGGATGGAAGCTCGCGCTGACGATCTTCGAGCGCGTGGTAGCTGGGGCGCCGGGGCATTGTCTCACGGCTGCCTTGCTTGCGATCAATGTTGCGAAGATGGGGGAGTATCCCACGACGCCGAGGAATTTGTGGCGGATACTTGGGGGGCCGATTTTGTGGCATGGGACGTTTGATTTTATGCTTTTTGCGATCTGCGCGTTGGAGGGGAATGTTGGGTGGATACACCCC
>NAJQ01000655.1:0-16640 GCA_005059865.1 Friedmanniomyces simplex
GTGCTGTATGCGTACTCATTTCTGAGAGGACGCGCTGCACGCGGACTTCGTCCTTACCTGAAGGATTGGCTAGATTGCCAGAGTGGCGAAGGAACGCCAAAAACAGAGACGAGGCTCATATTCCACGACTATGAACAGTTCGAGATCAAGCTCGAAGAATTGTACGGTATCCCAAATGAGGAAACGTATGCGGACCGGCATATCCGACGCCTTCGACAAACAACTTCCGTAGCCACCTATGCTTCGGAGTTCCAAGGATACGCCGCCGACCTGGAATGGAATGATGCTGCGCTGAGATCGCAGTTTTACCTCGGACTCAAAGGACGCTGTGAAGGCAGAGCTGTCTCGCGGGCGAGGAGCTACTAGCATGACAGCGATGGTGAAATCCGCCAAGGAAATCGACGAAGGGCTTCTAGAGCTGAAGAGCGACCGGCTCATGTACGCCGACCCTGGAAGGGGGCGCAGTTTTGCGCGGAAGGACCATTATGGTCCAGAACCCATGGAATTGGATGCCACGAAGAAGGACCCGGAGAGGTCAAGTGGCGGGAACCGCAAGGTTCGATGCTATAGGTGCCAACGCATGGGCCACATAGCGAAAGACTGCAACAAAGTCAGCCGCAGTGCGGTGCAGGAACGGGAATTGAACAACGCGGAGCGAGCTACTTACACCGCATGCGCCCAGTTCTTGCAAAACAATCAACAGTAGAGACTATGACGTCTCCGCGATGGGATCGACCCCGGTGAGGGGGTTGTCCATCGAAGGAACCAGGAGGGACCAGCCATTGTCGACAAAGGACCAGTCGATCGCGGGCATGTCGGAAGGGGCGGGAACGAAGGACTCGAAGGGCTCCAACGAAAGCTCGGCGGATGCCGACGCACCAAGGACGACGGTTCGGGCGGACTCTGCTTGCTCCAGTCGCTCGAACTCCTCCAGAGACTCCTCCTCACGATCGATGGCTTTCGCGGCCTTGTCCTCAACAAACAACAACTGCTTGCTCACGCGGGAACGGCGCGCCAGGGCCTCCGCCAGCTTCGCGTGTGCAACCTCGACCTCCTCTTCTGCTCGCATCGCCTCGGAACGCAGACGGCGATGCTCATTTTTCATTTGTTCCCACTTTTTCCGGGATATCAACAAATCGCACGCCAGGTTGCGCTTGTTACACTCCCCACAACGACCCGACCGGAGTCCGATCTTGCACTCTCGGCAGTTCGACACGCAATTCTTGCAGGGCGCAGGCATCGTGCAACCGAATTCCAGGATAGCAAGATGAAGTTCTTTTCGACGGTCAGAGGAAGACACGGTTTTGGATTTCTTCAGACAATGAGCAGGATTCGGAGGAGGGAAGTCCATTTCAGCTGCACGACGACAGAATAGCGGACCGCAACGTAATAAGCTCAGAGGACCGAGCTACACTGGAAGGGGGATGGTGTTACAAACACTCAGCGAGAAGCGGAGACCCAACCAATCCAAGCCATGACGGAAGCGAGACGGGCCGCCTGCTCTCGTGCATCTGCCTTGATCCCTATGATCCGCCACAGAGCAGCGCAGAGCAGCGCAGAGCAGCACGGAGGTTCCTACGTATACATCAAGGGCAGCAGTCTATAGTTAGGAGCTTCGTGCTCAACTCAGTCAACCAAGTTACACCCTTGATCAGATCGTCTGAACCCACCTTGACCTCTTGATTGGATATTCTTCGTGACGGACTGTAAGGGACCGTAACGAATAAGTATTACTTATATAGCTTATTATTATAAGGTAGTACCTATAAAGCTAGAAAGTAACTAAAAGTAAATACTAAGATAATTAGGTTTAACTAAAGGTACTAAGAGGTATCTAACTTAGGTTTAGTATAAACTTCTACTTCTAAGCTAAAAGCTATTACTACATATATAGGAGATTTGTGTCTTATATAAGTAATTACTATAATTACTTATAGCTAGAGTAAGTAATTACTCTAGTTACTTATAAGTACTATAGGCACTTACGCTATTTACTTATAGGTAGAGTAAATACTAAGAGTAGGTTCTCTACTTTATCTTTTATATAACTATTTAGCTCTTAAAGCTAACTAGTCTAAGGCTATTATACTTATATTAAGCTATATAAGAGTTTAATAACTTAGGTTAAGTATAAAACTCCTAACTATAGGATACGCTATCGTTATTATATAAAGGAGATTGGTAGTAACATATTCCTAATCTATGTACTCTCTCTACTCTACCTTAGATTACTTAGATTAGGTAGAGCAACACTAGGATGTTGCTCTGTTCCGCCAAGGCTCGCTTGGTGAGATCAGTATCCCTAGAACGCCTTGTCCTGCGTTTAGGCTGTTACACTATCCCCTACCTAGGCTAGCTTGGTCCTTTAAGCTTACCTTGCGCGTGGATTCGTCTTTCTCCGTGGTTCGTAAACTTTCGATGCCTCGCAAATCCAACGTCCTTCGGCATCCAGCACTGTCCGTCGCAAGGAACTCGCGGACTATATTGACGAGTGCGGAGAAACGATGCCTACTACTTGCACCTCTTGCCGTGAGAACAACCGGGTGTGCCGTGTGCACATCCGGAGTGGCCGGTGTGGTGAGTGCAATCGTCATCAGTCTCGGTGTGACATCCGAGTAACTGCGGAGGAGTTCGAGCGGCTGAAACAAGCTCGATCTCGATTGTTGCGGAAACTGGAAGATGCTCGGGCGGCGACTTCGACTGCAATAGCCCGGGAACAAAGGTTGATGAAACAACTCGCTTTGGTGGACCAGCGCGCAGGCGAAGCTATTGCCGTGGAGGAACGGGACATCGAGGAGCTGGAGGCTCGAGAGGCCCAAGAGGCTGCTGCCGCGCAGGTAGCCCCTGGCACTTCGCTGAGCCTGCCAGTCCCGCCCGGCTCCCTAGCCCTCTCTCCATTTACTTGGAGTGCGATGGACGGACTCGACGACGGTTTCTGGGACTCCGTCGGCCTTACCGCCCCTGCTGTCGTTGGTTCTGGCGATACTTCTGGATTGGGGTCTTCGAGTTGAAGTGGTTCGCCGGTTCCCAGGTGTTTTCGGTATGGTTGTACCCTTTCCACTTGACATGGTACAATCGCTGACCATCAACTAGCGCGTCGTCTAGGATGGTTTCGACTTCGTAGATCGGCTCCTGATACTCGGGGTCGATCGGTGGTGCTGTGGTTTGGAGCGCAGCGTCTGGCGTAGCAGGTTCCGGTAGCGATACGTGGAACACTGGGTGTACCCTCATTGTCTTGGGTAGCTCCAATTCGAATGACACTGGTCCTTTGATCTTCTTGATCCTAAAGAGTCCCAGTTTCACAGCGTCCAGCTTCTTGCTGGGCTTGTCCGATTTTATGTTGCGTCGAACAAGATAGACCTTATCCCCCTTCTTGAGGATCGGTCCCTCGATCCGCTTTGTGTTGGCGTATCGGGGTCATGCGCATTTGGTAGAACTGTAGATCTCGTCGAAGATCGTCGAAGAGTTCTTTCCACTTGGCGCGGATGTCGTTCGCAGCTGGTGCTGGTCCTGGAGTTCCTTCCGCAAAGGATCTATCTGGATCCCGTGGCTGACTTCCAGCGGTGCGAGCTTCGTGTTGGCCGCAGGCGCCGTGTTATAGGCTATCTGCGCCACTGGTAAAAGTTCAACCCAGTTGGTCTGATGCTCATTCGCATAGCATCGTAGGTACTGTTCCAGAGTCTGGTTCAGACGCTCAGTCTACCATCTGACTGGGGGTGGAACGCGGTGCTCATCCGCTGTTTCACTCCCAACTGTTACATTAGGACTTGCCAGAAGTTGGACGTAAAGAGGCTGTCTCTGTCTGACGTGATTGTCTCTGATAGTCTGTGGTATGCAAACACGTTGCGGGTCATGAGGTATGCGATATCGGTGGCCGAGAAAGTTTCCTTGTATGGGATGAAATGTCCGATCTTGCTGAATCGGTCCACTACTACCATGATCCCATCATACATCTCCTCAGCTGTTGGTTCCTGTGAGGCTGGTAGTCTGACGATAAAGTCTACGGCGATTGCCTGCCATGGTCGTGTCGGTACGTCCAATGGTTGCAAGAGTCCGTACGGCTTGTGCTTGTCGTTCTTGGATCGTCTGCACACGGTGCATCGTCGGATATAATCCTCGATCTCTTTCCTCATGCCTGGGAAGTAGTACATCTTCCGTAGTGTCTCCACCATCCGATCTATCCCGGGGTGCCCGTGGATCATCGGGTCATGGTATGCCTCGAGCACACTGTTGCGTAGTCCTGTCGGGACGTACAGAAATCTTCGAAGTACAGGAACCCTCCCTTGTCTTCGAATCGTGGATGTCCGCCAGGGTCACTCCTTACGGCCTTGGCCGTCGAGTCGTTTTGTAACCCGCTTCGGATCTCATCCTGAAGGTTGTCAATGTTGACACTGAAGGTGGCAGCAATCCGGTTGATAGTCATCGCTCCATCGGCTTCCTGCCGGAGCACTGCATGCTTCTCCTTTCCTTCTCCCTTCATGTAGTCGGTTCGCCGCCGGCTGAGCGCATCAGCTCGGTCGTTCTCCGAACCTTTCCGATACTGTATTCGGAAGTTGAAGGTAGCCGGTTCTTCATACCACCGAAGTTGTCGTCGATTCAACTCCTTGGTCGTAGTGAAGTAGATCAAGTTCTTGTGATCGGTGAAGACTGCTACGGTGTGCTTGGGTCCTTCCAAGTACACCTTCCACTGTCGAAATGCGTCGACGATGGCGAGTAGTTCCTTGTCGTGGATGTCATACCGGAGCTCAGCTGGGGAGAGCTTCCGCGAATGATATGCTACGGGCTGTAGCTTCCCTTGAGGTCCTGGTTGACTGATACACGCTCCGAGCGCCTTGTCGGATGCGTCTGTCTCGACTGTGATGGGTTTCTCCGGATTGAACATAATTAGTATAGGCTGAGTCGTGAAGCGTCTCTTCAGCTCATCGAATGCCTGTTGCGCTTCCTTACCCCATGTGAAGGCTTGGTCCTTCCTAGTAATGTGGGTGAGAGGTGTCGCGATCTTGGAGTACTCCATGATGAACCGGCGGTAGAAGTTGGCAAATCCTAAGAAGGATAGCACTTCGCGTACCGTCGTTGGAGTGGACCAGTCCAAGATGGTCTTAATCGTGTTTTCGTCCATCTTTAGTCCTTCCTTGGATACGACGTATCCCAGGAACGTAACCTCGTGTTTGTGGAACTCGCTTTTCGAAGGTTTTACTCGCAAGTGTGCCTTCCGCATAGCCGTCAGCACTTGTCGTACGTGCTGCACGTGCTCGTCGATCGTCTTGGAGTATACCAGGATGTCATCGAGGTAGACTACCACGAAGACGTCTAGGAACTCCCTTAGGACATTGTTGATGAATGCCTGAAAGGTTCCTGGGGCGTTGGTAAGACCGAACGGCATTACCAGGTACTCGTAGTGTCCGAACCGAGTCCTGAATGCGGTCTTCCATTCTTCGCCTTCCTTCATACGAATCCGATTGTACGCTCCGGGTATATCGAACTTCGTAAACCACTGTGCGCCTTGCAAGCGGTCTTGCATTTCCGAGATCAAAGGTAGCGGATAACTGTTCTTTACAGTGATGTTGTGCAATCCGCGGTAGTCGATGCATACTCTCCAGTCGTCCTTGCCCTTGGGTGCGAACACCACAGGGTATCCTGCTGGGGATCCTGACTGTCTGATGAGTCCTTTCTTCATCAGGTCATCGACGTACTTCCGCAATATCTCCAGCTTCTATGCGGAGAGCGGTCGTACCGGCTGCTTCGTTGGCTTTGTGTCTGGTTGCAGCTTGATCTCGTGATCCCATGGTTGGTGATCGGGCAGTGCTTCGCTGTCCTTTTCTTCACGGAAGAGTTCCTCGAACTCCTGATATTCTGGTGGGATTTCTATCGCTGGGGCAGGTTCGTCTTCCTTGCTCCAGAGGATGTGAACGTCATTCGGCGATTCCGCAATGAGTTCCTCGGTTTCTGCATAGGTCATCGCACAGATGTCGACCATGTCTAGTGCGTCGTGCACTACAGACAGAGGTGTCGATGTCGGAGATCCTTCGAACCAGATGGTCTCCTTCTTCCAGTTGATGTACGGGTTCGCTTCCTTAAGCCATGGAAGCCCTAGAACCACATCAGATCCCGGTGCTTCGGTGATGTCGTACTGGATCATCCCTCGGTAGCGTCCTATCCGCAGGGGTATTCTCTCGGTCTCTTCCGCAACCAGTCCGTGGTTGTAAGTGACCGGCTTCCCATCAATTTCCTGTAATGAGAAGGGCTGTTTCTTATGTCGCAGGGTGACCTCATTCCCGTGTGCGAACTGCGGCGTCATAAAGATTCCCGTGCATCCGGAATCTATGAGCGCTTTGGCCTGTCGTTGGCCAACTGTTACCCAAACCCGCAGGTTATCGGCGTAACGGTGCTGTGTTGCGGCTACCATGTGTGGCCCTAATAGGTCCATCCGGGGTCTATCTTCCGGAGGACCTACTCGTTTCCCGAGTCGTCTGAGATAGGTGACACTCGCCCCAGGCGCAGACCAGTTGTCGTTGGCTGCCCTGGTTGTGTCCCTTGTTGCGATCGTTCCCAGTCCCGCTTCGTCATTAGTCGACTTGCCACCCATTCCTTCCTGAAGGGTTGGAGTCGTTCCAGGATGTGTTGATTATGGCGTTGTTGTTCCGCGTACGCCTGTCGGTGAAGACCTGTTCGTCTGTCGACATTATATGCGATCTCCTGGATTCCTTGAGCTAGACGATAGTGTTGTCGCAACTGAGTAACTACCCCCCGCATTTCCGCAGAGATAACGAGTCCGTCAGGCACTGTATATCCTCCTGCGGCGAATTTGCTTCCCACAGGTGGTTGTTCCTGGATTATGGACGCGAAGTCATACTTCGACCAATCGGTGGTTCCAGAACATAGATCGGAGCCTCTGCAGCAACATCGAGAACTGATGTGGGTGCAGGTACCGTTTGTTCCCCACGCGTGGGAAGACCTCCTCATAGCGTCGTGCGATTTCGGTGAACATCTGGAGTGCTTCGCCGTGGCCTTCCATGGCGAATCCAGTACTTCGTTGGCTTCCGATGCTAACGTGCTGCCTTGTTCCTCATCAGATGATTCTTCTTCGGACGTTTCCTCGTCGTTTAATTCGGCGAGTGTAGCAGAGTCGTCCCCGCTTGCGTCGTCCCGCTCCGGTGCTGGCTGTCCTCGCAGCACACAGACCTTCTGTGGTCTTGGAGCTTTAGGCCACCATCCAGAGCCGTCCTTGTCGCTCTGGTGGATGGTGCACGTGTCCTCATAGCAAGCCGTCCAGGACAGGCCTGCATGGCTGTCCTGCTTGGTGGCGGCAAATGTCCCTTTCGGAGTCGTCCCCTGCAGTTCATGACGCTGCTTACGGCTCCGACAATCTCTCGCAAAGTGCCCTTTCTGCCCGCAATTATGGCACGTGAGATTGGTCTTATCGAATGGTTTCTTCTGTTGACCGTTCCTGGTTCCCGACTTTCCGTATCGGTTTCCTTTGGGACCTGGCTTGCCAAAGGTGGCGTCGAGCTGCATCTTCTGCGGTCCGTAGTAGTTGTTCTTCCACTCCGGCGGCTCTCGTTGCATTCTGCGGTTAGCCCCGGAAGGTTGGAAGTTCCCTTTCTTTTCCAACTGTCGTTCCCAGATGCGAGTATCGATACGAATGGCTGCCTCACACATTTCTTGGAATGTGTCGGGCCTGTCGTCACGAGCAATCTCGTCTTTGACGTTCTCCTTGAGCCCCTGATAGAACTGGGCTGCAAGAGCTTCGTCGTTCCCGTTGATCTTGGCTGCAAGTATCTGGAACTCGGCCTTATATTTCGCTGCTGATTCTCGCTGGCGGATACCTTGGATGGTACGTTCCGCTTCCTGCTGTTCGTTCCCGTATCCGAACGTCGATCGGATTTCTTCGAACAGTGTTTCGTCCCTGGTTAGGATGCGTCGAGTTGACTCCTTGCGGTCCTTGACTACGTCTGGATGCTCCAAGTAGTCCCGAAGGTGCGGTTGGATAAACTCGAACGCCGGTCCCTTCATGTACGAAATGATATAGATCATTCGTCGGTGTTGGGACGTCCATATGTCATGGTCGAGCGCAAAGATCATGCGGCATTGGAGGATGAAGGCTTCGACTTGGTTACGTCCTCCCGTGAACTCGGTCGGACTTCCCGCCTTCATTCCGTCTTTGCGGCCGTCTCCTCCAGTAAGCGATCCGGTGGTTGATCCAGGTGCCATTGCGTTCAAGTCAAGGTCTTCTAACCACTGTGTGACTTGAGGTACTGCACTTGCCTGTTCTTGCGGCGTTGGTTGACTGGTGTCGCTGGGTGTGTCGCTGACAGCGGAGGTCGTACTTGACATATGCGGATGTCAAGTAGCTCAGTATCCCTTGATGCTTCCAAAGGAGGGTGCTCAAAATGTCACAAGGTGGTGCCCTGGGGCATAGAAGGTGACCAAGAGACGGATACTGAGGCTTGGGGGTGTTGGGTTGCCAAAAGGTACCAAAGATTTATATGACTTAGTTTGAGCACGAAACTATAGAAAGCACCATCGTTATATACAAAGGAGATTCGTCTCTCGTAGGAGATAGGGCTCTGCTCTTGGCAGCTGGGAGCGCTCTGCTCTAGGCGGTACCTGCCGTACCTTGCCCTGGGTAACCACTGTCACACTAGTTTAGAAGAGAGATAGTATTATAAATATATAATCTAAAGGTCTTAGGTAACTATAGGTACTCTTACTTAAGTTATTTAGATTAAGGCTAGAGTAGTATATATAGTACTATAATTACTCTACTATACTCTGTAATCTATTAAAGTAGAATAGGATAGAGTAATATAGTAAGCCTCTTATAGCTATAAGTCTCTTAGGAAATATAGCGATAGGCTTTTATATAAAGAAGTTATAATAAACTTATATAATTAACTGACCGAAAGCTTAGAGGCTTCCTAAGTACGTATCAACCTAACCTAACCCTTGCCTTAGGTCTCCAAGCAGCCTAAACCTTGTTACGTGTAGCGCAGGGCGTTACACTGCGTGTGGCTCAAAGCTCACTTGGGATGGCAATATTGCGTTTCAGCGCCAGATTTGTCGCGAGAACATAGACACTGGACATAAGATGTTGTCGCACTTTCTTCACTCTCTATGAACGCAAGACTTATGCCAGTGAGTGGTATCGTCGCCATGCAGCGATGACGGGTGGCACGCGTTTGTTGCGAAGCGAAGCCGCAGCCTCGTCGTCAGATTGCGTATCGCGGGCTTTTTCCGTTCTCGGCAGATCCGCACTACTCCTCGTGTCATCACCATGCAGGTGCACCCCGAAAGCTTCTGTCTAGGAAAGTGACCCCGCCGCGCAAGAAGACAATGTGACGTATCAGCGCTTCCGTGCCTGCATTGCATCTTGCTACAAGGTGCTCAGAATCTTGACAGCCAAGCAGATCGTCGAGACTTAGCGTAAGAACAGGCCAACGATGTCCTCCACAACCCGCGTTCCTGCTTTGACGGACCGACCATGGCCGAAAGCGGCATCCCGATGACAAACATAAACTCTACTTGACTATCCCCATGGAGAGCACTATGTGGCGAAGAGGCTAAGATTGCTGCAACGACATGCAACTCGGATCCTTGTGGTCCACAGACATTAACGGTATGCGTGCTTGAAAAGGCCTGTATCGCCGTGAGAAATTTTGGTCTGCCATCGCTTACATGTGACAACCCCAGCACACACAATGCATCAATCCCTTGCTTTCACAACACTTGCTCTTGTCAGCGCTGCTTCCACACTCAACGTGCCAAGGCAGTCTAGTAACAGTTCTGGCTACTCCGTGAAGACGCCGCCACTTACGACACCTTGGACATACACCGCTGGCACGGACCCGTGGCCTGAATACCCGCGTCCTCAGCTTTCACGCTCCCAATGGCAGAGCCTAAACGGCATTTGGACATACCAGAATGCCTCCTCTCTTGATTCCGTCAATAGTCCTCCGTTTAGTCAGACCTTGGGCAACTCAGTGCTTATTCCGTCTTGCATAGAGAGCGGACTTTCCGGTATGCTCAACATCGTGTGTCATGGTCACTCTACATTGACACATTTGAAGGCATCCAAGGAACCAATGCGCTGTACTCATGGTTCGCCACAACTTTCGATGTACCGTCGTCCTTCACCAACGATCGCATTCTGCTCAACTTCGGAGCCGTTGACTACGAAGCCACAGTCTTCGTCAATGGCCAGAATGCAACCTTTCATCGGGGTGGCTACTTCGCCTTCACCGTTGATATCACCGACTATCTGCATGTCAATGACACTAATGAGCTGTAAGTAGCTGAAAGTCTGTATTTTTACGATCGCCTCTGATGACTCCAGCCTCGTCTTTGTTCACGATCCGACAGACAGTGATTCATATGTCTTTCCGATTGGCAAGCAGACTCTCCACCCTTCGCACATCTTCTACACTCCGTGCAGCGGCATCTGGCAAAGTGTGTGGATCGAGTCAGCCCCATCGAATTACATCACAGACCTCTACATTGCTGGCACCGCAGACGGTCAAGGTATGGTACACTTGTCACGCCGAGCTGCTTGCTTGGCTAACAAGCATAGTCAACGCAACGGTCTCCAGCTCCGGCAATTCGACTTCCCAGGTCAAGATCGAAATCGTGGATCGCAATTCCAGTACATCGATCGCTACGCATACAGGCACCGTCAACACGCCATTCACGTTCTCTGTCCCTTCCGTTAGCCCCTGGTCTCCTGATTCGCCGACTCTGTACAACATTACAGTGTCCCTCGGTGATGACGAAGTCGGTAGCTACACTGGTTTCCGAACCGTCTCACGCGGCATCATCAACGGCATTCAACGTCCTCTCTTAAATGGCGAATTCATCTTCCCATTCGGCACCCTCGACCAAGGCTTTTGGTAAGGAGCATCCGAAATGGCATCTTCATCGCCACTGACTTCTCGTGGTGCAGGCCTGATGGCATCTACACCCCTCCGAATCGGGAAGCCATGGTCTACGATCTCCAGACGCTGAAGAAGTTGGGCTTCAACATGCTGCGGAAACACGTCAGTCTCCGGCGATGATCCTGTGGCTCCATACAGCGCTCACTAATCGTCTGTAGATCAAAGTAGAAACAGCGCTATTTTACCAGGCCTGTGACGAGCTCGGTCTGCTCGTCTTCCAGGACATGCCGGCTCTCCGCCCACTGCAGACAGAAACGTTCGACAACTGTTCAGTGGCTACGATTTTGCCTGACGATGATCAGCAAGCTGAATTCGCTCGTCAACTTGACTTACTCATTGTTCAACAGCGTCCTTTTACGAGCATCTTCAGCTGGATCGTCTACAATGAGGGCTGGGGTCAAATCACAAGCTACTACCCCGAATTCGGTCTCACAGACCGCGTCAAGCAGCTCGACCCAACCAGGCTTGTGGACTCCACGACTGGTTGGTACGATCACGGTGCTGGTGACTACAGCGTATGTTGTCCACTAAGCTGCGTTATATACTCTTCACTGACAATTCTAGGACAATCATCATTACGCAAATCCACAGTGCGGCTCGCCTTTCTACTCCATCCAGTCGACACCCTACGACCCGACCCGCATTGGCATTCAGGGCGAGTTTGGCGGCATTGGTAACAATGTGTCCATTGAACAGTCAGTCCAGCACATACCGTAACGAGTGGCAATGCTGACCATGACCAGTCTTTGGAGTGTGCAAGCTGCCATCGACACAATCAACCAAACATACGAGATCGATACGACGCTCGAAGCCTGGAACTATCGCGGCCATCGTCTGCTTGGTGAACTTCTGGACCAGGTCGCCATCTGGTCGTGCAGCGGCGGCATCTGGACACAGACTACCGATGTCGAGGGCGAGGTCAACGGCCTCATGACTTACGACCGCAGAATCCTGCGCCCAGATGTGGCGCAATGGCAGTCTGATATCAGCCACCTGTACAGCGCTGCGACTTCCAGAACGAATGCCTCCACGGCACTGCCCTCTTTCAGCGGATATAGCGTGCTCTCGCCCACGCCGTATCCGAGCGAGTATCCCGAGTCAACGCCGTCGTGGTCTCCGAACGGCTTCGAGTACTCCGCGACTCCACCGGCGCCCTTCATGAGTACGACCAGTGAGACGTCGGGCGCGTCGCCGTCCGCCTACAGCACCTCCAGCTCGACTTCTCCAAGCCCCTACAGTTCTCTCACTGCAAGCACGGCCAGTCCGCCTGCGTCAGCCACGTCTCCGAACGGATACAGTACGCCAGCCGCGAGTGCGTCGAATGCGTCTGCGCGGACTACATCTGCGAATGAGTATAGCACACCGACCGCAATTGACTACAGTGCGTCTCCGCCGAGCGGCTACGGTTACCACAGCACATGGGCCTAAACAGAATAATGGCGGGATATTATTACGCTGAGTATAGCCTATGAGGTTTGGTACTGTGGCCAGTGTCAAAATGTAATTAAGTCTTGCTGGGCTTGTACGTTAATGCAGCTCACACCGTGACCTCTGCGCCATTTCCGAAGCCCAAATCCAAAAAGAGAAGCTGTGACTGGAACTCCCGTGAAGTACTAATTGACCGCGAGCCGCAGGGAGCTGGGAGTCTTGCCTCAAGTAGATGACGAACGTCCCCGAGCGTGGAGATACTATTGTCAAGTATGCCGTCCTTGCTTGGAGCGCAAGCCATCTGCGGCAGGTCTTGGCGAGCCACACGGTTTGAGCTTGTTCTATGGGGATGCTCAGATCTTCGCGCGCGGGCGCTGTGTCAGCTACGTGTGCCTGGTTAATTTGGCCAGCGCGAAGAAGGGAGGAGAAGCATTTCACGGGGTGAGCATTGAATCTTGTGGGAACCCATATTGATATGCAGCTGGTCAGCCCGATATGAACCGTTCCTTTCAAGCGAATTACCATCGTCTGAAGCGCGAGTCACGCGCAACGGACTTCCAGCGGGTCAATATCAGCCTTGCGTCTTCGGCGCGTACACTTACCTGCCCCCTCTCTTCGAAGCCCGTCGACGCAGACCCGGCCTCCGAGGCGTATCGCCCGCCAACGCAATGCCTTCTTCCTTTTCCTCCTGCACGGAGTGCCAGAGGCGCATCACGGGGTCTCCCACGGCGAGACACTCGTCCACCTGGTCGGGATGACACCGCTCGGAATCCTCTTCCACAGCGGCCCGTAGGCGCAAGCGGCCGACAGCCTGGATGGTGCGGCGTGGCAGCCCGGCGACAGCGCTGTGCCAGGTCATGAGGTCCGCGGCGAGCGCCTGCAGCGTGTCAACCGACACCGACTCGATGAGCTCTTCGGCCGCTTCAGCTCCCTATCTCCGTTTCCCGCTCTGCTGGACGATGCACTGCCGCAACTAGCCGAGGAAGGTCACCAGCGCTGTCAATCCTTCGCGCGCACTCGCCTCCGCGTACTCCACCATCACTGCATGCGCCAGCAAGTTTCGTAGGAGTGCGAGCTCGAGCCTCGGTGCTGCTACATGCCCTCTCCCCGTATCTGCTATTCTTCGCAGCGCCGCATCGACCGCCCGCCGGACGCCATAGGCCAACTCAATGACGTCAGAAACGACAGCTAACGACTCGGCCCATGTCTCCGCCTTCTCCACCATATCATCCACCTGCCGTAGCAGAGCCTGCACGCTTTTGGTATAAACGGCATTCACAGCCCCTACCGTGGCAACTCCATACCCTGCTAGTTCCGCTCCAGGTTCTTCTCCAACTTCTTCTTTTTCTTCGAACCAGCGACTCCGCACCACCGGCCGAATCCGGCAGGACCACCAAGCCTTCCAAGTCCAGCTCGCTTGAGCGCAGGCCTCAACAGCAACCAAGGCGTCGCGAACGCGCTGGCCATTGACACGGAGCGTTTGTGCCTGCTCGTCCAAAAGTTCCAGGAGATTGACCCTCTGCTAGGCGCGGGCCTGGGCGGCATTCGTGAGGGAATGGCTGTGCGCGAGAACCGGGTGGAGAGTGCTTCTGCTACCGATGATTGGTGATGTCGAGGATCTGCTGCTGCTGCTGCTGCTGCTGCTACCGTTGTCGCCGTTGGTGTACTGGCGCTGCAGCTGATCTGGTAGCGTAATGGTAGCGTTCCGGCACGAAGGAGCCGTCAGCGGCAAGACCAGGCAAGTGAGAGTGCCGGGACGAGATGGCGTGGGATACCGGTTGCTAAGCTCGCAAGGGTTTGGGGCAAGGCGCATGGGAGGGAATAATTGGGGTTGCCGACGACTAGACACGGTGGCAAGAGGCTGGTAGGCGGACTGGTGCCCTAGGTAGGCTGGGCTGAAGGGAGGGGGTGTAGAAGAAGATGCTGACGCCGGCGAGGCAGGGTCTGTAATTAGAAACTAACCTAGGTTTAGAGACCCAATCTCCGTTTAATTCTACAAAAGTTGATAGACTTGGTAGCTATAGTATCATGTACAAATGTCATATATGCTTCGTGTCCATTGCCGCTGTCGCGTGTATGTAGTGAGTGGTCGATGTCGTGGTGGTCTTCAGTGACGCGAAGCGGAGTCAACCGAAAGCGGCTTAGCGTGCCAAGAGCGTGAAATCCCTGCCGAGAGCGTCAAATTCGAAGCCCAAGGGCCCCATTGTGAAGCACACGCGCTGACATCCATCGCTTTATAGAAGGTGTCACAGGTGAGTGCGGTAATCTCATGTGTGAACATGTATACTGTCCATCAATCGTGCAAGGCGTATGTGTATAGAATGTCGTCGAGGTCGTAGTCAGTCCGGACGGTCGCAGAAGCGGCTCAGCGAAAGCGTCAAATACACTGCTCTTGGCGTCACAGTCGCACGCTTCGTCCGACAGCAGCGCGTCTACTTGTTCGTATGAGTTCGTACGTCGCCGCCTTGTCGTGTCCACACGTTTTCTGACGCGTCTCATTCTCTGTTACAATGCCACGCAAGCGTGGACGGCCGGTGTCTATCGAGAGTGACGACCCTACGATTGTGCGGCGTCGCGAGAAGACGTTGGAGCGAACACGGCGATATCACGCCCGCAAGCGAGCCGCCAGAGACGAGGCGATACGCAGCAGTCAAGCGCAAGTCGAGCAAATTGAACGTGTTGTAACTCTGCCGTCCATACAGGAAGATGAAGAGGCAGCCACAACACTCCTGGCACTTGCTGTACGTCGGCCGCAAGGCGTAGACCTTGACGATGACTCCGCTGGTTCAGCGCCAGAAAGGAGCTACGAGGCAGACGAGCATGGCATGGGATCCCCGGCGCAGCTCAGTCCGATTCCCAGCCCCAGTTGGTGTAGACGTCTAGACGAAGATTCCGCGTCACGTCCTCTGCATTCCACCAGCCGTCCGGACCACGCGACCGGTCCAGTCGTGGAAGGTTTCTTCCGTAGATACAGGGAAAGGCCACGGACCACGTCCCATAGCAGCCGCTCGATCACATCATCGTATTCCAGTGACCCCGACGCAACCGAGCCTCCTTTACCGTCCAATGTCAGTCCTAGCCACCAGCGTGCTGTCGATAGTCCTCTCGCGCCCGGTCTTGCTCTGCGTTTTGCGTCTGCTCCTGCTTCTCGTTGTACTGCGACATATACTGATACGATGGGTAATGACGTCGATGATATCGCAGATCGTCACGAGCGGTGGGCAACTGCCCCAGAAGATCCTGAACCGAGTGAGGGCGAGGGCATGTAGAGCAAGACGAACAGGATCAAGCGAGCTTGTTGCTCGATGATGGCGGTAATATCGGCAGCTACTCATTCACGAGTGGGTCGGCGGAAGAGGAGGGTGCTCCCGCAGATCTGGACAGCGGAGTGAGCTATGCGGATAATCTGCGCATAGATGAGGGTGGCGGGCCAGGTATCGAAGATAGTGCGCTGGGAGAGGAGGATAGTGAGCCTGGCAATGAGAGTCATGCGTTCGGACACGAGGATCATGAGACAGTCGATGAGATCGATCCGGCGGGACAGCATGACGACGAGCCAGGTGCGCTAGCGGATGACGAGGAGTCCCTCATGAGCTTTGCTTCTGAACGAGGTGGACGACGAGATGGAAGCTGCGGGCGAGCACGCAGTGTAGAAGTTATTCCAGCAGCTACTAGACGGTCATCACGGCTGCACTCCCGAACAGCATAACGAACGGTTAGGCCAGCATATGGCCAGTGAGGCGCGGGGAAACCATTACGGACTTCGAGACGCATTCCGCGATCCACACTTCCCTCGGTCCTCTCGTCTCGTCACACCCTGTCCCGCGCCGACCTCGAACGGCAGTCGGAGACGATTGTGCGGAGATCCCCACGCCTGTATTACGTAATTTGGTACAGAGCTCAGTACACTTTGGTCATACTACGACATTTCTGGCCCGAGCCAGAAAGCCGACACTGCAGCCTCATCGCCAACGGACTTTGGAGCAACCCATCTCCTACCCTCTGCCTCCTCGAGCTGGTCGTCCGGCGGTGAAGAGATCGGGATGGGCGACTGCCGACGGTCTACTATGCGGTATCGAAGCCGTACAATTGACCGCGTGTATAGGAGTTTCAGAGCACGTGTTAGTCGTTAATGGTATGTAGCGCATAGTAATAGATCCCTTTGGCATTCTGAGCACCTCTCTCCCATTTTACGTAGCAAGGTAAGTAGCAACGAGCTCCGAGAAAATCTACCATTAGGTATAAGAGTGCGCTAGGCTTCGGTAACATAGAAAAGAGCCTACA
>NAJQ01000656.1:0-16605 GCA_005059865.1 Friedmanniomyces simplex
GGTCTCCCCACTCCACTCCGGGAGCATCAAAGCTTCGACCTCGTCAAGGGTTCCGTGGACCTGTCCAAAAGGCCCAGCACCGCGGCGACCCAAGACCCTCAGACGTCGGAGGAGACGAATCTCATCGATGCCATCGCGGCCACCATGGTCGGCGAGTGGATGTGGAAGTACGTGCGCAAGCGGAAGTCGTTCGGCATCGCTGAGGACACCACCAATGACTTCCCGCACGAGAGCGTGAATGGCGCGGTCAGCATCACCGGCCATGGCACTCGTCATAAGCGGTGGGTGTGGCTGTCGCCGTACGAGCGGACGATCATGTGGGACAACAAGCAGCCCACTTCTGGCAGCGCGCTGATGGGCAAGAAGGGTCGGAAATGTAAGTCGCATGCTACTGACCACCTGTCTCGATTCGGGTCAGCTAATGGATAACAGTGACGATACAATCCGTGCTCGACGTCCAAGACAACACCGCCTTGCCCAAGGGCGGCGAACTGAGCTCTGCGTTCAATCGCTCCATCCTGATACTCACGCCGCAGAGAGCGTTGAAATTCACCACTATCTCCCACACGCGACACGAGCTGTGGATGAACGCCCTCTCTTTCCTGGCACAATCCGGTCGTCTGCCGGCACAATTCCCAGCGGTCCCTACAGCCCCATCGCGCCCGACACCTCCGATTCCCCCCCAAGAGCCAATGTCGATTAAACGCCAGCGATCGCCCTCCTTCGGCCGCGCAACCATCCGGGACTCCGTGCGCCTGGCCAAGGGCCGACGCCCCGATACCCAGCGCAGCGTCACCCAACCGACCGGAATGGGAAGCGAGCTGTACATCGACGGCGAGCCCCGCGACAGCGCCGACGCCGGCGCCGACTTCCCCTCCATCCCCCGCCTCTACATCACGACGAGCAGGCACCAGCGCAAGCGCAGCAACACCAGCCCGCGCCTGCCCGCGCCCCTCCACACCCTCCGCAGCATGTCCTCGAGCGCCATCCCCTCCTCGGCCGCCTCCTCGCGCCTGCACCCCCTCTCCACCACCGGCTCGTCCGCCGCGCGCACCTCGTCCTCCAAGAGCGGCAGCCGGCAGGACTCGATCAACAGTCCCGTCCGGCCGAATTTCTTCGAGGCAGTCGGGACGGTGCGCATGGAGGCTTTCGTCGACCCCAATGTCCGAGACGGGGTCCTGTATGTTCCGGCTCCCCCGCCGCCGCCGCCGCCGCCACCACCGGCCAGCACGGCGTCGTCTTCGGCGCAGGGGCAGGGGCAGGGGCATTGGCGACGGCGCGGGGACAGCAATCTCAGCCAGTCGACGGTGGATAAGCGGCGGGCGGGGTATGTGTTTGATGAGAACGGGATGGATCCGTTTAAAGGGTTTTGATCCCCTCGTTCGGGATGCGCGAGATAATGGATAATTGTACACGTACATGTAATGTTCGAACTAATTAATGATGGAAGGGGGGTAATCTAGAGGGGGTTTTGCGGAGCCACGAGCGATCGTGCTGGTTGCGGTGTATATAAACGAACCTTATATAGTGTGTGTACATACTGCGGACGACTGGGGAGATAACTCATCCCTTCAAGCTTACCCCATCTACCATGGGTACTACTGGCCATGTGTACAATACCATGCCTGTGGCCAGCAAAGATGCGAGTTCCGTGGCCGCGTACATTCAACGCTGGCAACGGCGACTGGAAGCCTCCCGAGAGAGCGCGGGAGGTACGCTCGACCAAGCGCGAGTCTGGGAGCCGGGTCTTTTGGTGCCATGTTGGGTGGTTCACGGCGTCTCCTATTCTTATCTTGGGCCCCCATCCCGAGAGCGTCTGAGATTACGCTTTCGTTGGTACCTTGTTTGCATGGGCAACGAATGACACCGCGTCCCGTCAGACACCTCTGATCGTGATGATCCCACCCTTCGGTGCAGCTGTGTTGAGAGTGATGTGAGACGTCGCCACCATATCCACAGCACGTGTGATGGATCCACAGAAAGGTTTCAGCCTCATCAAGCGGAGCTCCGACTGTCCGACTCCCCATCGACAAGGGGGCTCCTTTTCTCAACCTCACTCGTTGACGACATGGGCGTCGTTATCGTCCACCCTTCACCATCAACGACTGGCCTTCTCGGACTAACTTCCGATGGGGGGATGCACACTACTTGAGCTAGGTGTTCTACAGGCCCTGCCTTGGGAATGCACAGCAGGGACTCGTCGGACGACTTTTCGAGAAAGCTCGATGCACCGCCTCTACTACTGTCCCTCCACCTCTTCTCCCCCAGTTGTCTCTCGCTCGGTCCCAAGTGGAGACGGAAGACGGGCGATATACGGCTCACTGACTGTGCTCCGATATCCCATTCGAGTCTGAAACTCCTTCCGTCTCACACAACCCGCGTCATGAGCGTGGCGAGACCGAAACCCTCCGGTTTCATGAGAGACCGCACCCGCTTATCGCGACGCCGTATTCTTGACCTTCGGACTTCCGGTTGGCCAGTCAAGAACATCTAAATGTAGATCTATGGATATGCCTCCGGGTGGCTGCTGGCGATTGCCATGTACTCGAGGCAGCCTGTCTCGCAGTCCGACGGGCTTCTGGTTGCCGTGCTTGTCTGTCCATGTTGAGCGACTGGGGGATGTGCACGACAAGGTGAAGCATTCATTACATACTTCCAGCACCCCCCCCCCCTCCTTACTTCTCTTCCTGCACCGCCCTCGACCACGCTCTTTACTGATCTGCCCCTCGTTATTACCCAGCACTCGCTTTATTCACCCTGCTCAGTCACTTCCTCTCAACTCCTTCCTTCCCCAGCCGTCCCAGCCTTCTCGACAATGACTCAAACCACCATGCTCAACCTCATCTCCCTCGCCCTCCTGCTCCCGACCGCCCTCGCCCTCCCCTTCAACTGGTCCTTCTTCAAAGGCAACCCCCACGAGCAGCCAGCACCGCAATTCGACGTGCCGCACCGCCACCAACACTGGACCTACACCCTGACCGCTACGAGCGAGGCTGCCTTCCCGACCGCGCTGACGGGCTACGCGTACGCCGCAAGCACAGGCACGGGCACGGGCACCGCAGTCGTCGAACCAACAGCAACAGGCTACAACAAGCGTGACCTCGCGGAGCGCCATTTCCCTCACAGTTTCCCGACCGCTTTCCCCACCGCCGCGAACGCCTTCCCGACACCCGGCACCAGCTACCCGACCGCGTACCCCAGCCGGACGCCCGCGCACGACCACCACCACGACGAGCACCACGAAGAACTCGAGCACGTCGTCGGAACGGGGAAGCGCCTCTTCGACGGCCCGCGGCGCCATCCCGTCGGTGGCTTGGGGAGTTTCCACTGGACCGTCTCTTCCGCGACCGAGACGAGCGCGCTGGTAGCGCCTACGGCTGCTGCTGCTTCTGCTTCCTCTGGCTACGCTGTCCCGACTGGTACGGCGGCGGGTGTACCTACCTACGGCTTGTAGATGGTGTGTCATCGCCGCTGGCAGGACCTGGCTGAAGCGTGCATGCCGGCATTTCGGTAGCGACGTTGTTGCACGGTGGCGAGCGGGATGGTACCGCAGCTTGGCGTACTGCGACGATTCCTTCATTGTACTCTACGATCTGGTCCGGGGTGAGTAAGGATAGCACTGCGCGACACTGTTCGCTTCCAGGATGTACTTTTACGAGGAAATGCGACCGAGGGGGTGTTGCTGGGCATGTATGATGATGGGGTCACCAAGGCATGTCGACCGGGAGGAGAAGGACCAGATGGATTTAGACCATGGCCACTGGCAGAGGTCAGTAGACCTTTGCACCGGCCAAAACATCATCTTTCGGAGCCATCTCTGTCGTACTCCTTGAGTCTTTCGTCCGCATTTTCGAGGTCGTACCAATGGATGCTGTCCGACGCCATTCCGCGCTGGCCACTCGCACGATAGCGCAGACCAGGGACAGACATATGATCTCGTCCGTACTGACTGCGGAAAGGTGTAAGCGGACTTGCCATGCTCTCGCCATCTTCAACTAGCTTCTGCTATCAGATGTGATCCGCTAGACCCTACGCTCAAGCATACACACTCACTCGCCAGACGCGCCTCTAAACGCCCACATCCATCCATCCATCCATCCATCCATCCATCTATTCCCCTCCTTCCCTCACTCACTCACTCCCCTCCCCTCCCCCCAAACACACCCACCCATTCACACCGTCAACCTCAACCCACTCCCGACTTTCCCCACCTCGCACACCCCACACACCTTACACACCGTCCCCTTGTACTTGGGCAAATACTTGACCCCATCAAACGCACACGCTGCGCTCACGTCCCCGGCATAGATGGGCGTATACGACCCCCCGCACAGCTCAAACGCCGTGAAGCTGTCGAAATCAATCTCCAGCGCGTCCGTGGGCGAGCGCTCGGCCGCGGCTTTGGTCCTGCGGGCCTGTATATATATCCTCGAGCGTTAGCGAACACAAAAAACAATAGAAACACTCTCGGCGCCACACGTAAGGGAAAGACGGGGCGGGCAAGACGTACCGTCTCCTTGAACTTCGCATTCGTCCCCACCTCGACCAATTTATTCGCAAACCCCAACGCGCTCCCCATCTGCCGATTCTTCGCCGCAAACTGCATGGCGGTAAACAGCGCGAGCGTCGTATGCTGCGCCTCCAGCCCCTCCACCACGGTGAAATACGCGCTCAACTCCAACGCCCTCTTTCGCGTCGCGGGTGGCAGGGAGCTGATATCCGCCGTCGTCGTCGTGCTGCCCACGAGGCGCCGGCGCTCGAGCTCGATGCTCATGGCGAGGATGTACTGGCTCGATTGTCTGATGGCGTGCTGCGCTTCTTGCGCTTGGGACTGGGTTGCCGCGGCGTTGACCATGAGGAGGCGGAGGGCGCGCTGGAACGACTGGAGGCCGTCTTCGAGCTTGTTCGCTTTCATGGCGTTTTTGCCCTGGGCGACTTCGGAGGCGAGCACGCTCTCCACGTCCCTAGGGATGAGGGGGAGGATCTTCCTCGAGTCCGTCTCGCCGACTGTGCGCCTCACGAAGTTGATCAGGGGCGGCATTCCCGCGTTAGCGGGTAAGAACGTCCGACTCGCGGCGTAGATCTCCAGGAAGCGCTCCTCCAGCGGCGCGAAGTTCACGGCGCCGACTTGTCGATTGAGTAAGTTCATCGCGCTCTCGAAATTGCCCGCCGCGGCGTGATCGGCGGCAAGCGGCGAGTTCCGCGTCCAGAGGTCCGCCTCGCTGCTCCCCGCCGCCCCCGTCGTCTCCGCGCCGACATCTACGAGATCCTCGTCTTCGGCGTCCGGCACAGCATCGTCGCCCATATCCCACCCAGCCGCCGCCTCATCATCCTCACCCTCTTCCGCCAGGTGCCCATTCCGTGGCGCCTCCTCCTCAGCCAGTAAATCCTCCTCTTCCACAAAGCCATTAGTATCCTGCCCAGCAGCAGCAGTCTCCTCCCCACCCCCCGCCATCAAAGCCTTCTCAAACGAACTCGTCCCCGCGCTCTTCGTAGGCCAATTCGCCTTATAAGTCGGCGCAATCGCTCGTGGTGGTCGCACCGGCTTGCCCATCTCAGGCGACCTCACATCCCCCTCACTCAACCCACTCATCTCCAGAATCTCCCGCGCCTGCTCCTCCATCCCGTGCGCCTTCGCCGTCAAATAAGCGAGCGGATACTGATCCGCCTCCTTCAGCATCTCGATCCTCATATCCACGTCGCCCAAGAAAAGTGCGTTCTGGAATCGACTCGTCATGTCGCCGCGGTGCTCCGCGATCTTCGCCATGCGCTGTAATTTCTCCTGGTCTCCCGTCGTGAGGTACAGGAACGACAGCTTGTCGAAGCTTCGCAGTTTCTGGTATGTCATCTCCACGATCTGGTGGTTGCCGTGCGCCAGCGCCTCGGTGCTCAGCCGTTGCCACAGCTTAGGCCGATCAAGCTGTTTCGCCATATCGACCGCTACATCCAAGTTCCCGCATTCGATTGCCAGCTCAAACCGGGTCTGGGGGTCTTGCACGAACTGGAGTGCGATCTCCGGGTATCCCTTTTTCTGCAAGTAGGCGATGATGCTCTGGCCCACTAGCGAGGAGTTCTTGATGATGTTGAGCATCTCGTCGTAATGACGCTTCACAAGCGCGAGTTTGAAGCGGTATTCCGTCGGGTCGATCGTCAGGACTTTGGGCTTGGCGGCGCGGTCGAGACAATACACGCTCCGGCCTTTGACACGGACGAGGTAGACAGTGTGCTCCAGCGTGCGCACAATGCCGTTGTCGCCGTTCATGAGTGTGTATTTGATGTGGTTGAGCGTCGAGTAGAGCAGCACACCCGCATCGTCCCATGTCGCGGATTTGATGCGGATAGTCTCGTGGAGTGTGCTGACTTGCTCGAGCGATTTGTTGACGATGGTGACGTTGTGTTTGCTCAGCAGTGCGGCATGCAGGCCGTCGCCGGACCAGACGACATACTTGACGCCCAGGACCGCGAGCTCGGCCAGCTGCTTCTTCTGCTGGATATCGTACAGGTAGACCGTGGTAGGAGATATCAGCAGCAGGCATCCGGGTCCACCGAAGACCATGTCCGTTGTGCCGGGTGGCGGTTTGATGGTTTTTGTGGTCGCGTTGGTGAGATCCTTGATGTCGATTTGCTGGTTCGTCTGGTTGAAGATAGCGAAGCGGTTGCGCGCCACGAACACAGCGGAGGTGCCGCTCCCGCGCAAGGTGTTCGAGGGCTCGACAGCCCCGGATGCGTCGCGAGGGAGGTTGATGAGCTCATAGGAGCCGCTGTCTGCAGGAGTGGTGACCAGCACTGACCGCTCAGCCGGGTTGAACGACAGTGTCCTTGGCGGCGTCCAGGCGCTTCCCAGCCGCTTTAGCGAGAGCATTGACGGACTCTCGACATTCTTCGTGAAGTCGTATGATCGTACATGCTTGTCTTTAGTAATGAAGAAGAGCTGGTTCTGGTGTACCGCGCTCGCCGGCCGCTCACGCTCCAGCTTGAACACCATGACGCCATTGTCATGTCCGGCCGCGAAGAGATTGATCTCCGGGTGCGCAGCGATTACCCAGAAACGGTCGTTCTCGCGCTTGAAAGACTGGACGGAAGTGCGCTTGTTCAAGTCCCAGACTCGGATCGTCTTGTCTTCACCGACCGATAGTATGAGGTCCTGGTGCGGATGAAACAAGCAGGCCGAAGCATTCTGGAAGTGGCCACGGCAGGTGTCCACCTCCCAGGCCTTGGTCTCGCTCATACGCCAGAGCTTGACTAGCCTGTCGTCGCCCGCAGATACGATCAGCGGAAGCGTCGGGTGGAAAGCAACCCAGTTCACGCCCCGATCGTGTCCTTCCAGCACGAATTTGACTACCGCGTCTGTGTTGCCGAACATATCCGCCTGATTCTGGCTCGCGCGCGCCATCTGATCCTCGAAGGTCATGGATGTGGGCGCGGAGTGCTTTTTCCGCAGGCCTGAGATATCCCATACTCGTACCGACTGGTCGAGGGAGGCGGAGACTATGAGGTCCTCTTTCGGGTGGAATTGAGCGCACATAGTGTAGTGGTTGTGTCCGGTCATTGTGCATACTAAGATCAATCATTCAATCAGTATTACTTCTCCCCTCATCTTCCGCATGTGTTGCTGCACATACTCAGTGACCGGTTCTGCCAGTTCCATATCCGGATCGTTTGATCATCACTCGCCGACAGAATCCACGGCAGCTCGTGGTGAAAGAAGACGGTCCGCACATAATCCAAATGCCCGTTCAGCGTGAACAAACACCTCCTTGTCTGATACGACCACACTTTGATCTTGTAGTCGTCCCCGCCCGACACGAACAGCGGCTGCGTCTTGTGGAAATCGATGCCGCGGACGGGGCCGTCATGCTCCTCGAAGCGGTCGATGAGGGTGCCCATGCGGTAGTCCCATAGCTGAATGGTGGAGGAGTGGAGGGAGACGAGGATCCAGGGCCGCTTGGGGTGGAAGGCGATGCCCTTGGCGCGGGAGGATTTGGACTCGAACTTGGTGAGCATGGGCGCAGTGGAGGCCATGCTGGGCTATGAATGAGAGAGAGGGAGCGCCTCAGCTCCAGGCATTGGCCGGCGATGGGGGGTTGACGCGGCAGTGGTGGGACCAGAGGAAGGGTTGGAAGGAGGTGGAGAGTCGTAACGTCGTTAAGGTTGCAGCAGGCGGGCAGCTGGATTTCAAGGCTTAAAGCAGGGAATTGGCATCACTTTTCGAACATCCTCCGTCCGCAAGCTGTCCTAACATTTGACTGCCAAGCATAGCAAAGGTCGCGGATCTGTCCGAGCCGGCGTCTCGCGCTTATCGTCACGTGAGCGGCGGCTGTTTGATCGCCATCAAGCCACCAAGATCATCGCAGACTCCTCTTTCTCATCCACTTCGTTTCCCTCTCGACATCAACCTTCACATCTTCCGCCATGTGCTCATGCGAACCGTTACAGAGCCGCAGAGGATACCACCCATCCTCGGCAAATCAGCTCCGCAGTATTGTTCGATTGGGCAGCTACGATGGGAGCTCTCTATTTCGGCAACCGCGAGCACTCGACAGGTCCGCAGTCTCTCCGAGCTTTTCCGGTGGTTCACCTTCCACCTGCTATCCTCGGTCGCACAGTAGGTGACTCGCTCCTTCCTCCTTCTCACGATCGAGCATTCCTCATCCCACACACCACCACCAACTATCAACTACCCATCACATCTCACATCCCACCTCAACCCAAAGCAGCTGCCTATCAACGGCGAGGAACCGTCGGCTGCCTGACAGCTGCAGCGCAATCTGCAGGGTAGATCCAGTGCAATTATCATTTTTCGCTTGCTGCCCAAAGCAAGGGAGCCGCTTACTTGCCCTCTACGAACCATTCATCGCCTCCTCGTGTTTGCCTATTCTGAGGCGCCAGCACACCTCTCTCGCACACAACCCCTCTCACACCACGGTACGCCATACAAGAGCGAGCGATCCGCACCCGGCAGTCACGTCTCTCGGCATCAATCGCAACATGATCTTGCTCGGCTTCCGACGACAAAACCAAACCGTCAAGCGACACCACCGACCGGACTTGGGCCGACGACTGCAGGTCCCGCTGGACGAGCGCTGAAAGAGACCGCAGCCGCGCCATTGTCGCAAGTACAGAAACAGACCACCACCTAATACACATTCTCACGATGGACCCAGGCTTCACCTCCGAAGCCAGCCTATCCAGCACAAGACCGCACACCCCTCCCTACACCCCCCACCACCGCAACAAAGGCAAGCGCACACGGCTCGCAGAACGCTCCGACTCGCCCGCCTCCTCCATCCACCCGACCGAGACAGTGAGTCCGCCAAAGAAACACCAGGCCAAACGCCTAGCGACGACGAAGGGGGATAGTGTGCAAGTCGAAGAGCTAGCAGAAGGCGATCCGGCATACCTCAGCGATGTTGACATTGTCTACCCGGCCTCACTGGAAGAAGCTTCCGGTCTCAGCACAGCCAACAGCGATTACGGCGATGACGAGCTCAGCTGCGCATCTGGCGACAATGAGACATGGGACGCAGTTTCGGATGCGGGCGGCGGGATCACACGTGGGATGTCCCGTCTGCGATGCGACGATGAGGCGGAGTTCGAGGCCGGGCGCAGACAGAGGCGTTTGAGCAAGCGCGTGGGGTCCAGGGCGTTCAAGAGGAGTCATAGCCAGAGCGTCAAGGGGGAGGAGACGATGGAGGAGGTTACGGATCCGGATCAGATGGATGATCAGGATCTGGAGGCTAGTCGGCGGAGGCTGAGGAGGCGGGTACGGGGACCCGAAGACGGCACTGCAGTAGTGTTTGAGGATGCGCCGAGGAGCTCGCCGGATCCGGGGAGCGTGCAGAGGGGTGTTGGGGTTGGGGCGCCCATGACGCCGGAGCAAGAGATCAAGGGCAAGACGGGGGGACGGCGCGGTGAGGGTGAGACCGTCATGGATGTCGACGAGATGAGTGAGTGACGGCACGGAAACTCTCGGAGTACTCGAAGGACACATCCAAGACCTTCTACCAGGTCTTCGGCTCGCTTCTTGGCGGATAAGAGGGCGTGACGCTCAGCAGGTGACCCTATCTGATCTTCTCTGGCGCCGCTGCACTCGACGACGCCGTGTCCGGTGACAATTCATGACAAGTCAGGGTGCAGGGACAGCACGCGCTTTTCCCGGACACACTGGGTGACATCGACCTCTTTTCAACCGGACCCCTGCCTCGCCGAGCTGTACCGCGTCACTCCCTGCGTGCCTTCAGGACTGGTGCGCTTGCGCAACCAGTGCAAGGATCGAGGATTGGCGTGGATTCCAATTGCAGCTGGGGAGGAGGCTGAAGTGGCATCGAGAAGGGTGCAGGAGTGCGGAGGAAAGACGTGGTAGACTGAGAACATGAAGTGATGAAGTGATGGAGGCAGAAGTCGCCTGTTATAGTTGAGCGAAGAGCTGAGTAAGGTAAAGGTAAGGCAGAAAAACGCTCCGTCCAAACCAAGCCGCCCTGTGATCTCATTATACCCGTCGTCGTCGTCGTCGTCGTCCAGAATGTCACTCCTTCCAACCCATCAAAAACCATGGGCGCAATAATAACCAAACGCCAAATGCAAAAGAGAACGCTATGCCATCCATGTAGCTGCCCTGCCCTGGCTTAAACACAAATCGTCGGGGGTATCATCAGAAATCATAGAGAAAAATAGCGACTGGTGCCTCCGTCTCCCGTTCCACCCCCCAAAAAGTCATTGCCGGCTCGGTTCCGTAAAGTAAAGCCCAAAAAGAAGTCATGCGTATGCGTAAAGAGTCGTGGGTATCGTGATCGTCATCATTTCATCCACATAGGTAGAGTGGCGTGTCGTGTCGTGCTCGTGTCGGATCGTGAGCCGGCCGTCACACCCCCTATGACCGATTCGCCACCGCCGCCCCTTCGCTCGTGGCGACCGCTACCAGAGCTTCCAGCCGGCCCATATCGTGACTTTGGGCCTGGTGGTTGAAATTCGCCGTGTACCGCGGGTCGTGACCGGCTTGTAGAGCGTAGGTGTGTTGCTGCTGCTGCTGATGTTGCTGTTGCTGCTGTTGCGGGAGTAGATGCGGCTGTAGGTACGACTGAATGAGACCTGAGTCAGCCCTGGCCGGGTGGGGAGGTTTCATGGCAGTGCTGGTGGGTGGAGTGGTGGTAGTGGTGGTGGTGGCGTGCTGTACCTTTTGCTGCTGCTCTTGTTGGTGCTGCTGCTGCTCGGACATGAGCACGACGGAGCCTTGGGGGTAGGCTTCGGGGATGCCGTTGGGTCCGACGATGATGGGGTGGTACTCGGTGCCTTGCGAGGTGGAAGGGGTGGGGACGCCGTCGCTGCTGCCGGAGTCGTCCGGGGAGGGTCGATGGGAAGGGAAGCCGGGTTGCTGCTGCTGCGCCTGGACGGGGCCGCCGTACCAGCCTTGGCGCTTGTTACGGCGGGGTGTCAGTGGTTCGGGCATGGAGGCTGAATGCTGGTGGTGGATGAAATACGGTGCCACGGTTCCGGATGGCTGTTGTGGGAAGTAGCCAGGTGGTGGCGCTGCTTGTACAGGCTGGGTGGCCTGCCACTGGCCTTCCATCGGAGCGTTGGCGGCCGTTATGTCCAGCCTGGTGAGATTCTGGTGCAGGCCCGCGTCGGAGGAGTGGTGCGAGCTCGACGGTCGGGCATCGATCAACATAGGACTGGACTGTTGGCGAGCCGCGACGGGAGGTGCATGGTCGAAACTCTCAATGCCGGGCAGCCTCGTCACCTGGCTGGCTGCGGGCTGTCCAGACGGCGCTGGGCCGTGGTCGTCCGGTGTCTGATGGTACGACAAACCGCTCGTCGCTGGTCGCTGTGCATAGCTTGAGTAGGTCCCGGGATGCCATGTCCGTCGTCGATACTCGAGCTCTGCCTCAGAGTCACGCCTACCATGTGAGAAGACAGAACCCGTAGGACTGCCGTACATGCTACCGCTTTGCGAGAACGTCGTCGCAGTACCAGGCTGGATCGGGCTAAAGTAAGCTGGCGGGTAAGTGTTGCCCGTCGCATTCTGGTACGCATTCGCGGCAGATGGCACCGACAGACGGCGTTGCCCAGGAGCGTGCCGAGCGCCGTTGTAGAAGCTTGAGCGTGACAGCGAAGATGGAGGCGAGCCAAAGTGCGGGCTGCCAGGACCAGTTGAGAAGGCGGTGGAAGTCGGCGTGCTGTACCCGGTTGGCGACTGGTTGTAGAAAGCGAATTGCTGGCCCGGACTCCCAGTCATGGAATGGAACGTTTCGAGCGTTGGACGTGCGCGGGCGGCAGGGTCGTTTGCCATCGCTAGCGGTTGTGGGCGTCTACGAGTGTCGTCCGGCGCACCCATGCTCGAGGTCGTGGACCCGATACTGGACGATGACAGATTGCGGCTGTGGCCTCGGCTGTGGCTGTGGCCACCTTGACTGCCGATTGTCGATGCTCGTGACCTGTTGGTCGGTGGTCGCACTCTGTCCGTACGTATCTGCCGCTGAAACCTCGTGCTCGTGGCCGCCAGCGAGTCGCCAGGGATCTCCTCGTTGACGTGAACGGTCTGCGCATGCTGTCGTAGGTTGTCGAGCCTCGAGAACCTCCGCGAGCAATGGCACTGGAAGGGGCGCTCTCCAGTATGCTTGCGTATGTGCCGTGCGAGATGCTCGCTGCGCGTGAAGCTCAGTTGACACGGTGGGAACTCCGTGCAGAAGAACCGCTGTCCCTTCTTCTTCTTCGACGGGCGCTGCGAGTCGCTTGTGGCACTCTCGTTGTCCGAACCGTCATCTTCTCCTGCGTCGTCCTCTCCTTCACCCATCTCTACGTCATCCGTCTCACCTGACCTACTCGACCGATGTGAGCCATCTCTCTTGAGCGACTTCTCGTTCTCTTTGATTTCCTCTTGCGGCCGGCCAGGACTCAGAAGGTCGTCTGGTAACGGTCTCTGACCGGCTACTCCACCAAAGCTGAGTCTCGTCGGCGTGCTGCGTGTTGATTCTTCCGGCGCAGACTCCAGCGCCTGCTGGGCGAAGCGAGGTTTCGGCGTGGTGGGTGTCTGCTCATCGCCAGCTCGCACTCTCTCCGGCGGGTTCAGCGTCGTATCAACGGTAGAGAATGGAGCCATCTCATGGGCGTTGGTACGTTGGCGCGCCTGTTGGGCGGCTTAGCGCCGGCTTTGTACGACCTCCTCCTCGCAGTCGCAGTCCCTGTGTTGAGCAGTCGAGATGATATGACTTGGCGATACGACGCCCTCTCTCCAAGGTGTGCGAACAGCGGTGCGACTCAGTCGCTATGAACACACACGGGGCCGTTATGCGCGAGGCTGCTGCGACGAACGATCGCAAGGCTGAAGACCAATAGCCGCCGTGCGCATTCCAGGAATACTCGAACCAGGCTCCAATATGCGTCAAGGAGAGTCTCGAATGGAAACCGCCGTCCTAGTACCGTTATACCGTTCCCAAATCGTCGTCTTCGTCAATCGTGAAAGGAGATCCACATCCACAGTCTGCTGTCAGGCACACACGGCGAGGGCGCAAGAACGTATGATGACGAGGCTCGAGAGGTGCAGATGACTGAGATAAGGCACCGCAAGGAAGTGGAGGTGGGCTTAGCGGGAAGATGCAGGCGGAGGATCCTTGCGAAAGGTGCCCCGCCACTCGCCGACGATCCCGCTGACGTTAGCTAGTGGAAGACAGGCACGAGCGGGAGGAGCAGGGTCATCGTCGTCGTCGTCGTCGCCCGTCTATACGATGCCGCGGAGCGCAATCGGTCAGTGGCTGGGCAGAAGCAGTACTGACCGGTCTTCATCAGCAAGGCGGCCGTCCGTACACCTCCTGGCAGAAGGCGTTGGCGCAACAACTCCCTAGACCTTGACCACTGGTGACTTGTTGGTGGGGGTGGCGGCAGACTCGAGAACGCGAATAGGCTTCGCGTGCGCTTAGGATCGGCGGTTGTTCGAGCGCAGATCCTGGAACAAGGTGTGTGCCCTGGCCTGGCCTGACAGGATTACCATCGTTATATTTGGTCCTCGTGTGCGCCCTCGTTGTCGTACGCTCCTCCTTCCCTTCACGTTAGCGTTTCGTCTCACTCCGGCGTCTCGTCAGCCCCACTGCCCGGCACCCACGGTTGACACCGGCACCACTACTGCGATGATCCCAGTGCAAGCAGCGTAATGAGGTACAGTACCTTATCCAGACGATTGCAACCGCCGAGGTGTGCTTGGCCCGCAAAAACATGGTGTGGATCTTCTGTACTCTCCGCCCTAGCCCCAAACGCCTACATCCACTCACAGGCAGCCATCGCTCAGGTACAACTACATGTATGCACGCAACACGGCACAGTCTCGATTCCGCCCCAGCGATCACGCCAGGGCAATCAGCTTACGGTGCACCCGCACGACGACCGCCTTGCTTTGTCGGCGCTGAGATGGTTGGCAGTGTGCTGGCTGGCTGGCTGGCTCTGGAGGATGCTTGGCGCCGCGATACGGAGTAATGCTCTCAGCATTCCCGGTGTGTGCGATCACATGCGACGGCCTCGGAACGACCTAACGCTATCAGCTCACAGCTTCCTCCCCTCGAGAACGGACTGGAGCTTCCAGGATGGGAGCTTTCTCCTTCAAACGCCACCTGGAAAGCTATCGGAGTTTGAGGCCCCCAGACGACTTTTTAGCGAGCCAGAGATCTCGTGCCTGTTCTCGCTACTGTTGGACGGAGTCATCCTGGTGTTTTGGGCGGCAGAAAAGCCAATCAATTGGAGATATTACCTGCATGCGGCTAACGCATGCTGATGTGGGCGAGACTTCTGATGCAAGGGCGACCTGCGCCAGGTACATCCGGGCTCGTACCTCACGTAGCGCGGGATCCCGACACGCGGGCACGCATTAGACGCCACCAGAATGCTGGAATCTTGTACCGCGTGAAACAGGTGTCTGGAGCTCGAGCAGGTCAGTGAAGAAGGGTGTCATGGTTGTGTCGCACGTGCTGCGGATCGGCGACCTTCACGAACGATGAAGGCTGTCTTCGGGAGACTGACCCGCGCGATAGGCGCTTTGCCGGGTGCAGTGACCTTTCGTGAGAGAGTGGGACTTTGCGGTGTTACCCAAGTGCATGACAGATGTGTTGACCCATACAGTCATGTGTCCCGTGGCCTCGGCTCGTGTTTTCGCGACGAAAAAGGAAGGAACGGTGCGCTCGGGCCAACTACTGAGACCCGGCTTACGGGACACAATTTGTTCATGTGACAGCGTTCACCTCTATTGCTGGAACTCTTGAGACGTATCTTCACGAGCAAGTTGCCCAGATACTGGCTCAATACAGCCCGCCCGTCCCGCCATATTCGAACGGGCTACCCGGCTCCGCCTCATAAACAAACAACGTGCTATTGTGCTGCTCCGGTAGCCAATACATCCTCAACTTACCATCAACGACCGCTACCTCGACTGGATTCTGCGTCACTGGCCACCCAGCGGCGCTTGTCATCTCCACGGGCACTTCGGCGAGAGGCAGCATGGTCTCTGCGACAACAAGCGCAATACCGCCGAGGTTGAAGGCGCCAGCGTTCCAGACACCGGAGCAGAGCATCACGGGACGCCAGTGGTAGGAGCGCGAGTGGCCGAGGAATTTGCAGTCCTGGTAGTCGACGAAGTATGAGGGGTTGCGGACGACGCTCTGGGGCCATGTGAAGATGCCGGCGTCCGCGGCGTTGGAGGGCAGGTCGTTGAGGTTGAAGGTGCTAGCATTACGGCCTCCCCAGTTCAGCGTCCAGATCTTGTTGGTCAGTGTATCGTGCACGATACCGCCTTCGTGGTCCTTGATGTGGAGAACAGTTTGCGGGACGAGTGTAGCTGGGTTCACGCGTGCCACGTACGCCGTCGTGTCGGGGCGGTACTGCGCGATGGTGCACCATATGTGCTCGCCGTCAAAGTCGATCCCGCCATTGTGGTACTCTATGGCTCCCTGTGGCGTCAAGGTGGCATCTGCAATGCGCGAGCCGTTGCCACTGAAGACGATCAAGTGCCCGAAACCAGCTCCGGCTGTACGATCTGTGCCGTTGAGGCTGCCGATGTAGTGAACTGTGGGTACAGTGTACTCGCCGGCGCTGACGATGTAGCGCTCGATACCGCCGGATGCTAGGCGGACCATACCCTCCGGCTCGTACGTGTCGCCTTCGAAGCTGATGTTGGCGATGGACTTCCATACGGTAGTACGGCCAAGGGTCTGGAAGAGCGAGATGATCTCGTCGCCGTCGCTCTGGGCATGGCCTGGCGGTACAGGGGAGGGCACGAGAGGTACTCCGGGGCTGGTAGACTGTGATATTCAACGCAGTAATGCAGGGTAGGATGGCGGACAAGCCTGCTGCTAGCAGGGAGAAAGAACGCATGGGGAGCTAGATGGAGAAGTTGAAAGTGAAAGGTATGCGAGGGGAGTACTTCGCTATCTTACTATGCGGTCTTCCTATACTTCCTGGAGGTAGCCCGTGTAGTGATTGACTGCTCGTTGGTGCGAAGCGAAGAAAATGTGCGTGGTGGTCCAATGTGACTGCAAACCTACGTCACGTGCAAAAACGGTCAAGAAAGCGGGAGCAGAGTTGCCGCTAGCGGGTGCAGCCTCATACGCCACAAGTGACGCTGATCGC
>NAJQ01000657.1:1874-16575 GCA_005059865.1 Friedmanniomyces simplex
GCACTCGTTGAGCACACACTCAATGCTTCATCATTGGCTGCGGAATCAGTTCTCCCGGCGCCGAGCGGCAGGACTAGCGAGATCCCGTGTCGATAACAATGGCATGTCATGAAGATGCTGTGCCGCAGGCGGCGCTTAATAGTGGTGGGCATAACATCATGTAGATAGTCTGCTTGTGTCCTCACAATACCTCCTGACATTGCTAAGCTGTGCAGGATCTTGTTCAATTGCTATCTTGATATACCCAGGCATCACCTCAGACCCTCAACATCTCGAGCGTTATGAGACGACGTCCCCAGCTGCGAGTGCAGGTTCCGCCGCTATACACCGCTGTGAGCTATGCGACTCTGAGTCCTCTGTCAAGCCCGCGTGCCCGCCATCTCCCATCTTCGGCCAGCTCGCTGGAGTGGACAGCTGCTCTTCATTCGCCGCACCTACGTGCGCAATACATGACCACGCAATGAGACTCGCTCCACTCGCTACTAGCACGATGTCGACTTCACAGCAACTAGCACCAAGGTTGCGTCAGTACCCAACAGAAGTACCAAGATACTTAGAACCGGACCGCGACAGTTCTCACAAGTCAATCTCGGTGAAGCTGCGGACTAAACTCGCTGCAGCCTGGTGGAGGCTCTTCAGACGAGACAAAAAGACGAGCACCGATAGCGTCACACACATTGAGCCTGTTCACTGGACTGAGCTACAGCCCTCGTTTGCTTGTACGTTCTCCCTTGCTAGCCGCCCGCTCGGTCCATTTCCTGTCTTTAATACTGTTACTGCAGATATGCACTTGCAAGCTCGAGAGGAGCTTGCTTGCAAGGGCTGGTGCCTATCTTGTATATAATACATGTTTGCCACTTCTCGTTCCGGTAGAGAGTCAAAATCGACCCGTTCTATTCTCTTCGTGCATACATGACATATTCGCAAAAGTGTCGTACTAAACGTTTAGTGCAACTGTAAGTGCATGGATCTCATCGCAGGCTTTGTATTAGATCGCTTTACTATGCCTTGCACACTGCTACTTGGGTGACCCGAGACAACCTGTGCCGGACTCAGTGTAAACACGGCTTGATGATTGCAGCTTTCGTTGAACAACAGCTCGGAAGAAAAGAAGTACTGCACGTCACTCGTAAGGACTTCAGCATCAATGACCATATCTCCATCGACGGAGTAAGGGCTGTACACCATGCTTGCATGCTCTGGGCCCTGGTCCTCGTGCGAAAGACACGGGTGAACCGTTTCCCATGCTAGCAGTGACTGCTTCAAAGCCCCAAGGTGGAATTGTACAGAGGATCCTAGATCCGCCTCGACAGGATTGGGCGAAAATGACAGGTTCGTGCCTGATCCAGTAAGCGCAACAGAGACAAAAGCACCCGGTGTGCTGCTATGCGTGCATCGTTTTTGCACGGTTTCATTCCAGGATATGGACCTGCATAAAGTTAGTATCCACACGTGTCATGGAAGCAGCAACACCGACCGATCTGCGGCTACCCCCAGTGACCAGCACCAGAGGAGAGAACGAGTCCACGGTACTGAAAGAGTCCACATGGTTGCTCTGGTGATCAGCCGTTGGGATAGCCTCTTTATACCGCTCGTGCGTACTCACTAGCGCTCCAAACTTCCGTGCCGTCGTCCTCAGACCAAAAGCTGCCTCCATGTAAGTCCTAGGCGAAGCACCAACCGCAAAGGCGCGTCCTAGGATCTGTGCAGCTTCCCGTCTGTCTGCAAGCCAGCAGTCGGACAAATTCCACTGGCACAGCGGCCAATAAAGAAGAAACATCCAGAATGTATATCGCCACGAGTCCAGCATCCTGCATTTTCTATAGAGTCCCTGCTAACGAAAGACAGGGAACAACCCTCGGAGATCTTTAAATCTCGACGGCTACAGCCAGACATGAGCTTTCTCCGAAGCGAGGCCATACGCGCAGACCTAGCGACCGGACAACCTGGGCAGGTGTAGAGCAAAAGCGGCATGAGTCTGCGGCCAATGCAGATGCAGCAGAAAAGCGTTCCGATACACCAGGATTCCAGCCGGGCGACACCTCCGATCTAGCGGATAAGCGCTTCGTACTAGATGTTCTCTGGAATGTTAAGAAGCTGCATGCTGGGCGACCTGTTGGGGAAGGCTGGCAATGGCTGATCGAGTTGGAGGACGCAACGATTTTCCCTGGAGTCTTCGCGACTATGGCAGTGGACGGCAGGCCGCTCGCAGAGTACGCTTCCGGGCATCTTGTCCTCAAAAACGGCTGGACCTACGTACGGTGGCGGCAGCAGTGGGTTGAGCCGAAGGATGTGCCGCTCGACATGATCAAGGCTTACTAGGAGAAGAGTTGCAGCGATGAAAGTCCTGAACCCACTAAAGCCTGCATCGTCAAGGGGAGAATTCTGACTGCAAGCGCCGAGCAGTCACCATATCTGGAAGCAGCTTTAGATTCGTGTCAGAGGCGAACAATTCGCGGGAGAGCTTCGGGATTGCCGACCGAGAAAGCCGGAAAACGGAAGCTGGAAGCTGCAAACTCCTTGTTCGCATCGAGACCGATTACAACGCATGAACGGACCCATAACCAGCGCAGCTATGCTGCTTGCTGACTTTTCAAGCTTGTCAAATGTCTTTCACGCAGTTCCCGAAGCCAGCTGAGCATCGTTTGCCAAACGAAACCCGAGCCATCCTCACCTTCAGTCCATACGAGCGAGCCGAACGTTCCGCGAGCCTCCTGGTGGAGACGACAGTACCCCATCAACATCACGTGCCGATCTCTACCAACTCCTCGACTCCGAACGCTGGAAGCACGCGCGCACAATACGGGCTCTCCGCGCAGAAACACGCAGGCGTGAAACGGTAGAGCAAGAACTAGTGACTGCGAAGGCCGAGTGTCAAAACCTTGCCAACGGTTGGGCCACATGTAGCAATGATCTTGTAAGGTGCGACGCGGGAAGGTTTGCGCTGGCGCAAGAAGTACAGCGATTGCAGAATGAGATAGCGGGCTGTCAAGCGCAAAACCATAGCCTCCAGCTCCAGGTAAGCATGTCACTTCGCATGTACCCTCGAGCATAGCGTCCATTGACCTGAAGCAGTGCGCCGGTAGCGTTAATACCGGACATCAGCTCAATCTCGACATGGTATTCGCCAAGGACCGCCAGATCAAGGTACTAAAGCGTAGAATCTCTCGTCAGCACTCGGCGCCCCAGGAGCCACCACAGATCAAGAGACGTGCCATAGCAGACAGTGTTGAGGTCAGGCCTCTGTTCTCGGCTGTCAACTCCAATGCTGAGTGAGCTTAATGCGGGAGATAGATATACGATGTACAGTACCAACATAAACCCTGACCTTTTCTCATGGCAGACGTCTTTTCTAGCAGGCCTAACCGTCGGGCTCTGTGAAGGAACCGCGTTATCTCTATGTAATTTAGCCTGTTGCTTCTCACCTCCGCCGTACAACGCCGACCACACTAGTTGTTACTTTACAGGCCTTAGATGTTCCATCCTCAAGCAAGGTATCCTGCGAGAAGTTCCGACCCAAATGCTTCTTCCTTCGGGCAGCTTATGTTAGATACTACTTAAACAGCTTTAAAGGCCCGGTTTCTTCCCATGTGGAGCCAAACAGCTTTCCTAAGCGCCGCGCGATAAACAGTACATTTCTATAGTCGATGTAGTGAGCTAGGACTAAGACTAATCAACCGACAACAAAGGGGGGCATGAGCACCGAGATCTAAACGACTCGTCCGACAATGACGCAGTATTACCATCCAGCTCGCAAGTACCAAATGAGTGCCACTGCCTCCAAAAGCGTCACACTAGTACAAGTAGGGTTCCTCTTACTTCTGTCCCCGTCTAACAAGGTGTCGGCCACCGCTGCTACTGCTAGCTTCAGGCGTAGAGTAATAGGTTCTCTGCCTGGGGCCCGGACTGCTGCGATCTTCCCTGCTCGCTTCCTGTCTCCTCTGCGAGGGCGGCGACCAGCCAGTGCCGACCTTGATGTGATGTACTTCGTCAGCGAGTGGCTGCCTTTTCCGACCTCCTTCGTCCTTCGCAATACCTACGGTCGCCGGGGGAAAGAGCCAGCGCAGCTCAAGCCTGCGTACATCGGTGATAGGATCGCCTGTGTCGGGATCCAAACCTTTGGTCTTGCACTCGTTGATCCATTCTTGCATGGTGTTCCTTAGGTCCAAGAGTTGGGCTCTGTATCCAAGGACGGCATCATCAACGCGCTTCTTGCCGCAGATTGAGATTGCGTCTGACCTAGTAATCCATTCCACAGCAGGCCCAGGGTACTCTGTGTCTCTTCTCCACGCAACTCGGAAATAAGTAATTGGTGATCGTGTAGTGCTGTCGGGGCTTTGGCGGATCATTGCAATGGCGGAAATCTCTGCTATATGCTCTGGAGTACGACCAGAGATGTTGACAGGGAGGGGCAGTTGCTTCTGATCATAGAGGGTCTTGCCCATATGGCGTCCGAAAACGCTTCGTGCCATGCACTCAAAGATTTCGCAGCGATCTGTGCCGACGTTGACGATCGCACGATAGCCGCGCAGCGCACCGCCCACTGCACGGACGCCAATGACCTTGCCAAAGTCGGTGATACCGTCTACGAACGAGGGGCCGGGGATGCTGGTAGTCTTCGGTGGTCCACCCTTGGCTTGTACACTTTTGACGGAGTTTGCTAGGGTTGACGCGTTCAAGATCGAGCTCGCATCTTGCGTACCGGCTATCGGTCTAACTTGTACACTTTCAACGGAATTTGCTAGGGTTGACGAGTTCGAGCTCGAAGTCGCATCCTGCGTATCGGCTATCGGTCTAGCTTGTACACTTCCAATGGAATTCGCTAGGGTTGACGAGTTCGAGATCGAAGTCGCGTCTTGCGTACCAGCCATCGGTCCTTCGGTGAGCCCTGGTGAGCCTGCATCATCGTTTGCGTCATCCATTGCTGTATCGGCAGAGCCTGCATCATCCGTTGTGCCACCCATTGAGGTATCGGCTGACGCGGCGCGAGGTCCAATCGCCAGTTTCAACTGGCCAACAGTGGATGGGACAAGCTCAGAATCGCTCTCTGTGGGCTCGAACAGTGGAGAGAGTAGCTCGCTGCTGATTTCTGGCGTAGATCCAGAAGACGCTGATGATGATTGGTGCCAACCCAAGGCGAGAGGTTCCTCAAATTCCCGACGCTTCTGCACTATCCACGTTCCAGAGGAGGCGTCGGTCACGTTCTTGGTGTTTGAGATTGAAGCACTCAATAAACCGCCAGTCTCCGTGAATCCAAATTCCGTGAAGTAGCTAGCTAGACCGTGCTTGTTTACATCGATCTCCTTCGCGCGCCGTTTAGGCTTGGAAGACACGTCCCATATCGGCCTTGACATGAGTATCTTCATCTTGTCCACTGGTATTAGATGGTCAGTTTCTTTGAAGCCAACTTCCTTGTTCGCTTTGGCTAGGGTGGTATTCAGAGCTGTGACATCGGCAAGAGCCTTCGTTGCTGCGGGTTTGTCGGCTTTTGTGACTGCGTTGTAGAATTCCGTGAATTTCTCCTTCTTTTCCTCCACAATAGAGCTTTGGTACTGGCACGCTTGATCGTCACGCGCCATGAAGGAAGTGAGCACTCCTAGCAGGTCTGGGTCCATGGTCTGGGTTCCAGATCCGATGACATCTTCCACATGCTTCTTCACCTCTGGCGGGACAACTGATTTCCAGCCAAGGCCACTCTTGTCCAGCACCTTGATCAACGCTAGGCGTTCCTGAGTAACCATTGTGCTTGCCGCTTTCTGACCGTTTTTGTCTTTGGCTCTTCGGCAATCACCCCAGGTCTGAGACCAGGAAAGGATACTATCGACACTCGTAATGATTCCTGGAGCTGATATAGTGAACTTATCGAGCTTTCCCCCCCCACCCATGTCTTTACTGGCATAACCCGCGGTTTGAGTCTCGGCCCGAATCCTCATGTTTGCCTGATTGACCACGGAGTGGAGGCTATCATTGTTACGCTCTTTCCAATAGCTTCGAATCGCTGGACAAGCACGTTGCGCTTCGAGAGCGATTGTGCTGGGCACCACCGTCGGCTTTTTCAAGGCTTCGGCGCACCTGCGACACCCTCCTGCAGTAATCGCTTGCGCTCTTCTTTTTCATCCTCTTCGTCATACTCATCATCGTCGTCGTCCTCGCTACCATCTACGTGAAAATGGTTGACACTTTTTTCTTCTGATCCGACATTCGTGCCTGCGTCTGCGGCCGGTTTCGTATAGGTGTTCTGGAGATGCGCCTGATCCTCATCGTCAAAAAAAGGGTTGTGGGCGCTGCCCTGTCCATGGGCATCCTCATGATCTGGGACCGAGGTATGAATGGAAGGGTATGCTACTGCAGCGGCCGCCATGGTTATGAGGTAGGGGCTGTTGAGTTCTTGTAATTCGTGTTTATACAATGTTTGGTAAGGTAGGTATATTCAGTCCAGCTGAAAGTGATATTGTGAGTGCTAGGAAGTTCTTGGGGTTCTAAAGGTGAGCTCGACTGCTTATTATATAACAGTTCTTCCTGCTGGTCGTTGCTTGAGCATGTAATCTGCATTCCAGAGACGACTAAGCACGCTACAAGCTTTCTTACCACACACTATCTACAGAGCCGGAACCGGCCTTAGACAATGACGTTGTATTTCGCGCTGAAAGTCGGGAGTATGAGAGAGGAGAGTCGGAAGTCAGATCACGGTATTTGTAACCCGAATCCTGGGCCCGTTGCATGAGTCAGCGAACGGCCCGGAGAGCTAAGCGTAAATGCCTGCAAGGCTGCACGACGTGGGCGAAAGATAGTTACAAAGCAGGCTGCGCGGCCGCTATTAAGCCTAGCTGCTATGGCACATAGCCCACCTAAGGAATCACTATAGTTCTCTCTGTTCATCAACATGTCCAACCTCCACCTCGAACAAGCGTTTAAGCGGCACTCTCGCCCGCAAATGCCCCGCTCTCGCAGCTATACCGCCTGGTCATCTCCGTCGCTGATCTATACGATCTACACCATCATGGATATCTGATCTTCCCCCACTGCCCGAGACGAAAGCTCTGATTGTGCAGTCGAGGCTGCCTTGTCCCTCGTCCCCTGAAATGAAAGCAATCACGCATACGCCGGAATCTTCTCCAGTGAATACGCGCGCGAAATCCAATGGTGTAATCAAGGGTGCTGAGTGGCTCGACTTCATCCAGCTGGGTACTATAACTCAAGGACAGAGGCATCTCCAAGTATGCTATCGAAGGACCGAAGAGGCTGCTTTGTTTATGTTCAAGCTTATAGACGCCGAGAAAGCACGTGTGGCCCAGCGATTGTCTCTGCAGCACCCGAATCTTGTTTCGGCGCGATATATTATAAACAGCAACGTCGGCCAGCACATTGGGTTCGACTACTTCAGGTTTACCCTCGAGGAACTTCTAAACGCCTACTTGCGGATGCAAGACATCCATCTCCGTGCTATCGCTACCTCGGTATGGCCCTGTCTATCGATATAGTAAGGACTGACTGATAGTAGACACAGATCTTCGGCGCAGTTAGGTATCTAAACGAGATGAAGCTGATCCATGGCAGTATAAGCACCTTGTCTATACGGCTTTGCGGTCGGACAGGTAAGATCCTACTAGGTAAGCCAAAGGTATAACGTTACATAGTACCAACAAGTTAACGCGGAGAAGGTGATTGTGAGCAGTCTGTACCATTCCATGGGATGCTAGCAATAAGGATCTCGAGGCACTTGGTCTTGCGATCCTGGACTGTATGGAACCGCTCTCAAGAAATGGAAGGACAGCAGAAGAGGTGCGCCGGAACCGGGCAACTAATCGGGTATTTGGTCTTCGGGATGCTGAAAGATGGAGTGGCTGTAAGCAGCTCATGGACTTCCTCGACGACTTATTTACTATGCAACGGCGGCCTATTGCTAAGTTTGCACGTCCAGTAAGGGCCTTCCCATCGCATCCAAGGACGCGCTAACAGAGATAGCATGAGTACACACTCCCGGAATCGGTAGACAGCGTTTCGCTGTTACCATTCGTAGAGCTGGCATCTTTTGAATGCTTCACACTTTGGCACGCAGCGGAATAGCAAATCCTACGTTCAGCGCTTGCCGAGTCATGCGGAGGCGACGGCCTTGGCAGAACATTCCCCGGAGGCCGTGAGGTCAGGATTCGTCCGTTCATTTTTGCTAAGCGACGTGCCGGCGGAGTGCCAACTATTGCGGGCAAGCTGGCGCCTTATTTGGTTGGGAACAGGGTTCTTTGAGGGATAGCCACGCACTCAGTTGTTCGCTTCGTCAGTAGAGCGTTCCCCGAAGCCTAGATCTACATAATGTCCCAATCACACTTGCCTTCCCTTGCTGTGCCTCTTGTTTGCAGCGTGGGCGCTTCGCAGAGGTATATGTCGCACAGAATGACCGCCTCTACCTTTCTGCTTGAGAGTAGACAACGCAGAGATTGACATGGCTAGTCCTTACTTATCCAGCGCCGAGGCTCAAGCAAATGGCTTTCCGCATCATCAGTATTGGACGGTCGCAGGTGGCCCTGGGACTCAACAAAGCATTGGGCAGACCGAAACGTACCCCAGCAGTGCTGCGCACAACACCGGCAGCACAGCGGCAGATATACACGATCCGACGACTCTCGCAGGCCAGGACCAAGGGCTCTCTGGACTGCCGCCATCTGAGTTTACGGCCAGAGAAATAGGCAGAATGTAGGCCAAACTGTGTATTACCGTGCTCGCGCCGCAACCTAATCCTCATCTAGCATTGCGCAACACATCGAAACATCTGAAGCCCGCGCCGAGAACGAGCGCATCTCATTGAACGAAAGCATCAGCCTCCTTTGCAACATGCATCAGACTTCCTGCGAGTCACACAGTGATTTGACGCAGAAGATGGAGACTACCGGTGAGGAGCTTGGGCAGCTGAGCAAACGTTTGATAGGGAGTATGGAACTTGCTGAAGGCAAGCTCGAGCAACTTTGCCCTCGGCCTGCAGACACCGTGACCGAAGAGGTGCGTGGTCTGCAACTGCACATCGAGCGCCTACAAGACACTATGGACAAGGTGACCTTCCAGCAGGGGTGCATGGCAAAGGAGCTTGATAAGCTTGGTAACGTCATAACACATATGGCAGAGGCGATGTTCGATGTCGTGTTCCTCGGACGACCTGCTGCTACTCGTAAGGAGAGTTTTCAACAGCAATGTCTCGAAGATGACCCAAACGACGATGAATAGCCTGTTAGAGCGTGGAGCGTCGGTTGATATGTTGTAGCATCCTCCTACTTTATTTGAACAGTATGCGGCTGCTGCAGAACGGATAGTCTCATGGTAAACCTAGGCATGGTGGAGTCGAGGTTGACTTCTCTACAAACGTGTTCCTGCTTCCAGCATTTGTTCGCGAGCCTTGACGTTATATATCGCTAACCGCGACCCCTTTGTAGGTCCGACATATCCCTACCGTTGCTATGAAGGAACCACGACGCGTACGCTTCGCTCTCAATCCAGTCGAATCAGTCTCTCGGCCCCTAAGCGATGCAGAATATGAAGCTGTAGCGGTTTACCGATCTCACGTCGAGATCTGCCAATCGTGCAGGCGTTATGCCAACGCCAACATTAGTTACCGGTGCCACCGTGGCACGCAACTTGCGGAGAACGTAGTATTGCGCCTTGTGCAGCACAGCGACAGTCACACCTATTGCAACACCGCCGTACACCTTGTTCAAGTCGAACTGCCGGCCGGTTTCTCCACTGTTACTAGTCTGTTGTCATTTGAGCGTCGGAGACGCTCGAGTCAAAGGCTACGTGAAAGGCGCAACGCCCTTCATCAAGATGAGTGTGTCTCAGATAGGCCTAGGGTGGAAGATGAGGGATCGCGCGTACAGTATACCGTCGTCTATCGGTGTAGGAAGGTGTATAGGTAGTAGGAACGTTAGCGTGTGTTCGTACAGTTCTTGGTTTCGGGTAGCGTCTACGTTAGTAATGCTTATGTCTCATCACATAACAACACAATAACTCAGCATCCCAGCGTGTAGCAAGATCGAGCAGACTCGCAATCTTTACTATTCTGCATACCAAATGTGCTACGCTCGCCGGGTTTTCGGAGTGGAGAGCATCAATCTTGCTGCACATTACGAGCTTTTCCTTGATCCTAAACCCAGATCCTGCAACGCGCTTTGTGCACCGGCCAATTTCCTGCTCTTGTGCTAGAACGGCTAGAGAAATATAAAGTCGTCATGGCTGGCACCTGTTCAGCTCTACATACAGCAACTACCTCAACAAGCTACCTGCCTACTTACCTCGTATCACCATGCTTCAAAAGACAATGCTAGTAGCGCTGGTCAGCCTGCAGCCGCCCAGTTCGCTGTGCCTTTTGAACACTCCCTCCCATGCATGACACAGCCATTGAGCACGATCTTTGCCGGCCAACAGATCAAGTTCGAGTAGGTCCACCGTAGGGCGCGTGCTCCTTTCTCTTGTACAGTGGCTCACAGAAGAGAACAGCCTGATGAACAGTCACAATGCCACGTGCGACATGATCGTGACGTTCGCCGACCCGGACTATATGCCGCTCGCATGGACGGCGAGCCCTCACAATTGCTCTGGAGACCAGATTGTATCCTTATCCGTGCCAGAGAGCGTCCCGAGCGGCTTGGCGTCTATTCAGTGGTATGGATCGTTGAACGCGGCTATTGCCTGATACTGATTCCGCCTAGGATTTGCGAAGGTCAGGCAGCATCATCGTGCAATCTGCTGCGTATCGAAGGAGGCTGCAGTGATCTTCCAGCGTACACTGAGGTCCGAGTCGGAAACCATTTGGCGGTGTCCTGTGTGGACAGAGTTAACGGCCTAGCTCGTCGAGATTTCTCTGCTCTGGGGCAGTTGCAGAGATTGCTTGCTCGGGCCGGCTTGAATTGACGAGCGAGGTCAGGAGCGGTATAGTGACTGGTGCTTCATCTCCTTAGGTTTGTTCCGAGGTGCTCACATTGCAATTCCATGTTTTGATGTGTGCCGAATTGGTCTGCTGCGTTCTGCAAGGGGCGAAGGCCGGAATCCGCTTTCCAGAATGATTAGTACCTCAAGTAGAAATCAAACGTATTTAGATAAAACCTTGAACTCCCGCTCATGTGTCTTGAGCAATCAATCCCGCGTCACACATTTAAAAGCATACGAACGCACGATGAGCTCAACAGCCACGCCAAGTATGCTGCACGAAAAGCAGAGAAAGAGACGCTACTAACACGCTTACAGCGAACGCTACTTGCAGCTTCGAACAGATCAAGTGCCTCCTAGAACAGCAGCATTGCGAAACGCTGCAACATCTACAGTCCATCGAGAACATCCTAGTCGAACAGAGCCGGCAAACGAATGCAGCACCCAGTAGCACTTCCAAGGTGCCAAACCTGCGAAGTATCGTCCAGCTAATGCAAAAGAAGAATCGCCGTCGGGATGCTTTCGGGGCACGTCAGGTAGCATTCTCGATGATACAAAGCCTGTTGGAGGAGCTGTCGGGAGATGCTGCCATGCCTGCCGGTACGTTGACCGTTCCCCAAGGCATTTAGTTGCCGATACTAGATGGCTAAGATGTGCATCAGCTGTGAAGGTGGCACAGAAAGCTGTCGAGAAGTGGGTACGGGACAAAGTGCAGTGAGGGAGTCAAAAGTTTCCTAGCGTTTTGTGTAGGGAATGTGACAATGCCTCTACTCTATGTTGTTGCATGGCCGCTTGCCGGGTGGACTCCCCGCTCCAAGCCAGCTTTCGTCCATGAAATGGACATCCTGTATAGTGTCAGGTGAATGTAACATGAAAGGCGTATTCGCTTGTCGCAGCTTCGCCAGAGCTGACTCTTCGAGCTCAACGGTCACGAGACCAAAGAGCATATCGTACACGGTGCCGGTTCGAGATTTTATCCGCTGCAGAAACAACACACTGACCAAGCAAAAGGCGCGCAAGACGGCTAAGCCACTGTCATGATCCTCCGCGGCGTCATGCGCGAGACTGCGTGATCCAGACGATACGGACCAGGTGACGCGCTTGGGCATCCTCTACCGTGTGCGCAGCGCAGTGGCAGTGACTGCTCCACCAGTAGCCAGGCGAAGAGCGGCAGCAAGGTTGCGTCCTTAGGAAAGGTGGCAATGCGCAGGTGCTTTGCATAGCCATCTTGTTTTGGGTTGATAAGCATCGTCCTCCCCTACCGTGGCACCGCAACCTTATCAGCAGAGCTTCGTCCTCTTCTCAATCAGAAAGTAGGCATAAAGCTTGCCAACACATGATTGTGCTGACGTATCTATAGCAAAGCCATCCTGAAACCAAACCAGCCGCTGGACCGGACACACTCCATCTTCTATTCGAAGACCTCCGTAGCTCCACGATATAGCCGAGCTATGGCTCTGGGACCAATGGGACTGCTGCTGTGCATCGCGGCCGGAGGAGTGATTGCGGCGGTATTCATGGTATGGCTCTGCGTAAGGAAGGAGGCATCGAGCAGGTGTTTGGGTTGAGGAAGTCATGATGCCTGTCGTCATCGGCAATGGAGGCTGCATCATGAGGCGTGTTCTTTTGGTGCGGAGGTTGGTAACTCCTGATCGTCGTTATAGCGCGAGTATTCAGTGTGCTGCTTGGATATGCTCAGTCGGTAGCTTATCTCGCTTGCTGCTATAAGCTCACCACAACCTCGCTGTGAGGGTCTTCGTCGTCATCTGTACGCCCTCCGACCTCGAGCTCAAACTCACGCATCGCCTCTTCTTGCCTCCTGTTGTACTCGAGCCTCACATTCTCCGGAGTATCGCCCCGAGCATATTTGCAGGCCACTGCGACACCGTAGCGGACCTCTCTCAGCGTGTGTGCAAACTGGAGTGTTCTCTCTTTCACAAAGTATGCTTGGCGGACCTTGGCACCAAAGTCTGGGTCGTATGAACAGTAGAATAGCGCCAAAGGGGACGTCGAGATGGCAGGTAAGTTTCGGTCGTAGGGTGACGCAAGTTCTTCGCGCGACTCCACCCGGGTCGCTGGAGGAGATGCGTGGATGATGGCCGCGCAATCTCTTGTCGTACATGGTGGTGTGGCTGGAGGGGAGGGTGGCCGAGCGGCCGAGGCGGCGAGCTTGATACGCTTGCGACATGATGCTCGCGCACCGGTGAGGCTACTGCTGGGGACTGACGCCGACGACCTTTCGGTTCTGGAATCGGGGGACGACGCGCTTGGACGCTTTCTCTTCCGCCCTAGATTGTCCGCGCTCTCCAGTTTGGGTGACATGTAGCCACAGCACTGATGTTCCGGAAGGTGAGCAGGAGTCGATGTGAGCAGGAGTCGATGTGAGCGGCGACAATACGGCTTGCGGCGACACGAATCCGCGCTCGAGGTTTTTTCGGCCGAGCTTACTTTTAGCGCATTCCGCGAGGGCCCGCTTCGAGATCATGTGACTTGATTACTCGATCACGGCCTGCGATACCAGACTCTAAGACACCGCTACATCATTCATAGTACGCTTTGAGACCCTTTTGCAATGCGCATTGGTAGAGCTACTGACTGTCTTTGAGGGCCATTCGGCGTATTTTTGGAAGACAATGACTGGTTTGATGCCACACCGTCCTCCTCACCATCCTCCCCAGTCGACATGGAACCCTTTGCTGTATTGTGTCACGTCTGCGAAGCTATCGACGTAGAACCGGACCGATACCGCGACCACTCCCGATATATGGTCAAGCAGCACAACCAAGTGCCAGTACGCAACGCTGTCCGCGGAAGGGAGCAGTCGATCACACCACAACCACGGTCGCCATCTGATATATCTTTTTCCAGCGAGGCAACACAAGACGATTACGACACGATGAATGAGCTGGTCTGGACCGGTTCTTACGCCTTTCGTATAGATGTGCCACCAGAGCTACCAAAGCTAGGCTGGCGCGCCGGGCGCGGTCGCAAGTGGCAGCAAGATAGCCACGGCCGCGTCGATCTCCTCTTAGCGATCGAGAAAGACGCGAAAGCAGCTAGAATACATGGGAACCATGCGCTCTTCAACATCATTGCCGATTCCGGAGCTTTCGCTATCAAGGCCCTCCAAGAGGACCATGCTGCAAGTCTGGAGTCTCAACGACTGCACCCGCGCGACGGTTACCGAGTACTAGCACGACCAGAGCACGTTATATGTCTCGGAGAGCTGCAATACTTGCTCAAGTACAATGTGTCGGAAGACGACAATCCGGCGTTTCAAGCTGCGAAGAGGCGCTATATGACCGACATGCTGAGCATGCAGTTGCCTATTGCCTGTGCATCGGTCACCCCGACTATTCGCGACATCAAGCTGGGTGAGTGGACATGGTACCTCCGCGTTTGCCGCAGCCGTGTCCTTCCACTCGGACACGCCTGGCTCACGCATATCATGCAGTCCCGCCTGTACGAGCTTCTCGTACATTTCAGCACCAAGTTCACCACGATCGTAGGCATCCTTGGCCACCTGGTCGACTTTCTCGGGCATTGGGACGATAAATCTGCCCTTCGATTGTTTCGGTTTCTTGTTGGGGCCACTCGAGCTCTTATGGGAGCGAATCGTTTCAGCCGGCGCAGGTGTCGGCGAGAGAGAAGACGAGCCACTGAAAGGCCTTATCAAACAAAAGAGTGACCGCTTCGGCGACAGACCGATCGGTTTTGGACCCTGCAACGGAAATGGCGGCAGCACTTATAGAGGTTGTTGACCTAGGAGCTGTCCGAACCAAGTTTCAGG